>JAODUJ010254957.1:0-10287 GCA_027564615.1 Psolus chitonoides
ATGTATTAAGGTCAGTGCGTTTGTGTTAAAATGTCATGCCATCTAATCCAAACAATACTACTGCTGTGTGATAGAGAACTCAAATTAATTCAGAACTTCGATCTTCAGCTTGAAAGGTGATGTCATTATGTGAAGAATTGGTCTGCCCAACATGAGCCTAGCCTAGTTATACTATGCCTGCTATGAATAGTCGAAGGCAGACACATCTCTGTAAAGCGCATGTCGTGTTTCCGTGGTCACTACAGACAAAAAGTATTTCTTCAATAACTATATAACCCACGGCTGTCATTGTGCTACAATGGCCGAGGAATTGCTTGAGACAGCCCCTATTGTTCGCGACATTCCGGTAGCATCACGCCTGAGCAGAATTCACAGTTTCGAGCTTGGCCTGGCTAGGGGAAGAGGTAGGGTAGGGTCACATGCGACCCAGACATGGTCAATATGGTTAAAGTCTATGCCCAATATTTTGAATTTCAAACAATACAAGTTTCATAACTTCTTCATGCATTCTTTCGGGATTGTCTGACGATATTGAATGATCTCATTAACGAATATCTATATTTGACTCTCCTCTCCTCGGCTGAAATGCAACCTCAGTGAGATTTTTTAACCCTTTGTGTAGTGTACGGATCCTGAAGTTTTTACAACAGGCCAGCGAGAGCTCTGTACTGCTCCACGCAGAGCAGCCCTGGTGCTACTAGACTTTCTCTACCATGCCGTGTGTCCGGAGTGCTGAGCCGGAGATCTATTCCGCAACTGCTGGAATGCGCGAACAACGGCGGCGGCCTACCGTGTCCGGCTGTGGCCACCCTTTTGTCTCCCCGACTCTCAATCCACCCTCGGTACATAAAGGGTTGAGAACATGGAATTCGGCCGGGGGGGGGGGGGGCTCGACAGAGCCTCAAGGAACAAACTACACAAGAAAGTGTGAGAACAATTGTTTTAATTGGTAAATAATATCAATTTTGACGTTACAGTTCTTACAGTACGTTATTGTAAAATGTGGGGACTATGACACAAAATGAACAACAGTGCCTGTGTGATGTTTGTGTTTCGTCTCGCCTTAAAATTGTGTTAGTCTGTCAATTTTAATTAGCTCTTTTAGCTCCAGCAAGTGGCTCAGTGGTTATACCCGCGTCTTCCAAGCAGCTCGGACATTAAAAATGTCGTCTAGTTTCTGGGTTGCAGTTTCCAATCTGCTATCCCTAAATCATAGACGTTCAAACCTGTGCGTTTGTCGCGCGATACTGGCGTGGCCAGCTTGTGGCCAGCTTGGCGTTGACACTCCTATAGGAGGTTTGCCGAGTTCCCGCAAGGAAGGATCATTGTACAAACAAACAAACAAACAAACAGATTACGCGTTATTTGATAACTTTATTCCGAAACTAGTTTACAGCGTGTTGATCCGCCCTGGACTCAATAACGGTTCGTTGCAGATGAATGCTCAGTCCCGTAAACATAATAAGTTATCCTCAGAAACTAGATCGACAAAACTTGAGCGTCATAGCCTGGGTTGCCAGATAGCTGTAACTCTTATTAAATTTACCCGTAAGTGAATTTGTCACGGCCAAATCAAGCTTTCAAGACAGAATTGTGACATATTTGTATGTTTTTGCCATACAACTGCACTACAGTCAGATTTTGGCCAAATCGTTTATTCTTACGGGTAAATCAATTTCAAATGAACAGATTTAAGATATCCGGGTGTGATAAAGGCCAAATGACAATCTTAGCAGATGGTTCGATGCACGATTTTTTTTCACCAGTCAGTCAGAATAGTTGCCACATTAGAACAATAAATCCGCATGAATTGGATTGTTATTAGACGTTGGGCAGTGCGGGATATATCATTAGCTATTATTCAGATATTATCGACATTAAATTCATCAATCCTTCAAGTAGGACGTTGAATGCACCCGGTTGTGAGGTTATTCTACTTGTGTGAATGGGTTTATCTTTAGCACGACTACAACATCTCTTGCTTTGTTATCAGAAAGAATGCAAAATAACCCATATTTCTAGCCTAATTAACGTAAATTCTGTGCCCAAGCAATGAATTTCATACCTTTTTTATACATCGATATTTTTTTTAAATGAAGTTTTTTTTCGAGAATATCAAAAGAAATATAATTATTCCATTACCAAATGTAGATAGTAAAATAACGACCGAAATACTGCATTTAATTATAAACGACTGGGTTAAAGGCAACTAGCTAATTTGACTAATTAATTAAAAGCTTGCCAACTATTTATACGTATTTCATGTGCAATGAACCATGCAACAGTCTTTCCTCTGTAGTCTGAAGTGAGCACTTATGTTCAGACCACGAGAGGATCCACAATATACTATATAATTATTATGTTAAAGTAACGCACGGACTGTGTCGTCTTTATTATACCGTTTCATTTACTGTTATAGTTTTCTAAGTGTGACTGCCAGTGGCAGCTCTACAATACGAACTTTAGTTACTACGGCCAACTCTATGGCTAAAAAAATATCACGACACTGTGCTCCTTTTGACACTGGTCCCACGAATATACCTAATAAAAAAATACACCACCAGTAAAGCAACAAATTATCCAATTTTAGCCATTTCTTGTACCCTTTCTGTTGTAATCGTTGTTTATTTGATCAAGGCTTCGCCTTCTTACGCCCATGAGAATAATGAACTATGACAATCAAAAGTAAATCAATTCAGTGTCGACTTTTTTTTTGTTTAGAGGAATCTTCTATTTCTGTAGAATAACATGATCTCTCTCATTTTATGGCAGGGTATGGGGATGATTCTACGTCCTCTCCGCCATTCATTTCACCAGATATTCTCTATTTTTTATATAATTTAGACATTAGTTTATTTCTGTGCGATAACTTTTCTCCGACTATCATTTTTTTTAATAGAATTTTCCAATTACTAAGTCCCGATCTCCTCACACTTTTCTGCCCTGTGTGATGTTACAGATAGTCCTGAAATAATCAAACGCTAACTTCGGTCCCACATGTACTGGAAATATATACAACAAGTGAAGCAAAAAAATACATTCAATTCCAGCCATTTCCGCGTATTCCTCTTTCTGATATTCATTATTTATTTCAAGGCATCGCTTCCGCGGGCCCATGAGAATAATGAGCCACGACAATCAACGGTAACGAAAATCAATCGACCAGACAATTTTTTACTTATCATTTTCAGACAAATGTTTCATTTCTGTATGCTAACATGATCTCTTTCATCTCTGTGGGGATGATTCTACGCCTCGTAATTAATATGTCCATCCATTCGTCAACCTCCTCGCTGCTGGTATAATTTATTAAATTTATTTCTCTTATGATTGTCCTGTCGTTTTCTATAAGGACATTTATTCATAGAATGAGTAACAAATTATGTTTTTAGATCTTGTTAAGAAAAACGTCGGCGACCTTGACACGTGTCTGCCAAGTTCCCTTGTCATAAATACAATATTATTGATTTTGTATTTTTGTGTGTGGAGAATTGTTTGTCATTGAGGAAAACGTGCCTTACGCAATTCTCCCTTTCTTTATATAGTGTCTGTATCAATGCAACTGGCCGTAAAGGCCAATTTGATAATATCTCTCGTCTGATCTCCTATCTTAGTCGGTCATGAAGTAAAACAAACAACTACCGTCGGAACAACAACCAATTGAAAGTGCAAAACAGAATTGTAAAGATAATGCGGTCTAGCTTTTTCAGTAATATATTGCAGAGAGGGAAATATGTAGCAACCCTGGACACACGTACAAATAGTATCGACAAAACCTCGAATATACCAACTAAACTCTCAGGAGCACAGTGGGGGCCACCGCCCAGTCCCCCCTCCCTTGGTTACGCTAGTGACGGTAATCTAACAACATAGCCCAAGTTGTGGTTTCAATTCTAACAAGACCGCATATCATCAATTAAATGTGTTAATTTTTACCGGAAAAATTTGTGGGCCCAACAAAAGGAGTTTTCGGGAACTTTGAAAAAACCCCGACTGCTGTTGGCTAAAAACGTCTTGATATTATCAACTACTTATCAAATATTGTTTTCTGTAAACAGACATAAAGGCCTTGTTACACTACACGCGACGCGGTGTGGCGCGACGCGGCAAGATAAAACTTTCACACTACAGGCGACTTTTTAAAATCTCTCGGGCGATCATTCATTCGCCCACCCATTGTTCAGAAATAGTCTTGCTACAGTAGTCATGTGATCCAACAAGGGCAATGATTAGTCTCTCGAAAAAAGGTCGTGGCAACAAGTGACAAAGTTGGAACATTTTCAACTTGATTTTATCGTGTCGCGTGAAAGGACATAAGGACATAATGTTTCAACATTTTTATCGCGTCATCTCGCGCCGCGTTCAGTGTAAAAAGCCCTAACGTTTTCATATCAGAGTGAATCTTTAACACCGGTACGTCCAGTGTCTCGTGGTGTTGACTCATCTGCAAATACGTGAACATCATAGTTTCATATATAGATAAAAACAAGCTGAAATTAAAAATAATAAGCATCAAGAAAAATTAGTTTTCAGACAAAACTATTGGTTACAGAAGAGTGTCTGTTAACAGATTTCGGAAATTACCGTGCTAAGTATTAAATGTGGCAAAGTTAAATCAACATGGGCGGAAACTGCAAGTACTGGTTTATACATTTATATTTCTGCTTTTAAAAACATTGAGTGATTTTGACTTTCAGATAAAAAAAATAACCTATCAGATATACAACTGACGAAATGTCATTAAGTGCCTGTTTACGCGCCAGTTCGCATTTAATTAATTTGTTCGGGAAATCGTCTTGCTTGGGATCAGAAAGTTGTATCGAAACCAAAGTGTCTAATTTAGGGGTTCGTTTTCCCGGTATCAATGTATCCGAGTTGACTGGCTGACAAAAATATTTGGTTGAATGTTGATGATTTTTAGATTATAAAATCTAGGGTATGTTGTATTCTCTGTCACATCACAGTAGTATTTTTAATTTGTTCGTTAACCCAAATGTATTTCATTGACCAGATTATTAGATATTTGTACTAGAAATCCTATTATCGATTAGGGTTAATTTTTGGTGTGTGGATTTGTTATTATGTACACATTTCTTTCAGGTTTTAGACAACCATCAACACCTCAAATCGCTTTAAAACTACTAGTAGCAATAGATTTTTATTTTTTCGTATCACAAACGTAATCGGATGTCACATTGACTTTGCTAACAGTCTAAGGAACGAAAATACTAGTGTTTACTTTGAGGATAATTCACATCATAACACTCAGTGTAAAGAGATAGACCTATCATCATAAGATGTCAAGTGGTGTGTTAACGATAACGATAAACGTCAATAAATGTATGACGTTAGCGACAGGCTCAGACCTTTTGCTTTATATAAGAATTATGTCACGATGATATTCTTCCCTTATCTAAATTTACTATTCCATAAACATTGCAGGCGCTTTACTGGTCAGGAACGCCAAACTCGACTATTTTCAAGTAGATTATCCTACCAACAATGAATACTTGATGTTTCAGAGGAAAAAGGGAATATAGAATAGAATAAAAAGAAGCATTTATAAGGCCCAGCTACTACAAGTGTAAAAAAACACAAGTGTGCACAGATGGGCCGAAAAGAACAAAAAGTAACAAAATAACCTCAGGTCATACCATACACCTTAATGCACAGATGTAAAACTCATTTTTGTTAGAGAACAAAAAATGTTTAAAATCACGTTTGAACTTTACCTGACTTGTAATATCACGCAACATGATGGGCAGAGCGTTCCAAAGACGAGGGCCGCACACCCGTAGAGGCACTTGTGGACGAACAAAATCATTTTAAAGTCAATACGTTCAGTTGTGTCAATTTATATATATATACATACATAAGGACAATTGATGTGTTTTAGAGTAAAATTGTGTGTATCATTACATGAAAATCTCATGTGGTATTGAGATATTTCACTTTTTATTAACTAGGTGAAATATAGCAAATTATAGCTGACAAACACTTTTGAAAATCGATCTTATGGAGACACGGTTACATATTGTCTAAATATGCTTAGGCGTTTCTTAATAACTGAAGTACTGATTTTCTCACGAAATTTCCGGTTTGAGGGATTATCAGCAAAGGAAACGAAAGCTATTCAAACAAATTATATTTTCCAGAAACATCAAGAACTCTGACATATTGTCTCAGTTTGGTGTGATGGTAAGAAGCAGTTTTAGACTATAACGACATACAAAGAGCTTTTCAGCATAAGTTTAAAAGGATAGTCCAGACCAAAATGAAACGTTCATAACTTGTATAGAACAAAAAATGACTTCATCAGTATCAGTAGCAGAAAACCCCATGTAGATATATGCCACCGTTCTCGAGATATCTGACCTTTAGTGTCTGTCAAATTTGTCAAATTACTGGAGAAATACACTGTGTAGCATCAATATCATGACGTTACTGTCTCACTTTGTCTGAATAGCTTATGTTTATAATTGGATGACTATTTTTTCCTGGAAATGTTCGAATGTAGACCTTTTTAGCACAGCAGTCACTATGCTGAAAAAAAACATTAAGAAAGTTTAAATAACTTTTCAATTTAGTGTGTTGAAAAGGAGATAGATTTTATAGACTTTTCAAAGAACTGTTTAGGCTATAAAGTGTCACTACTACGATGTCACAAATGTTGTCTGATGCTCAATTGAAATGAAGATTTCTAGAATTTTAGAAAATTAATATCTCGAAAAGCTATTGTAATGAGACTTTCACCATTGGGTTTAGTTTATCATCCTCTTATTTGTCATCTGTTTTCATTTTGCTCTGGACTATTCTTTCAACTATGATGTCACTAATGTTGGGAGATTTTAAGCTTAAAAATACTACAAAAACGAACATGCTATTGGGATGGGACTTTGCCATTGATTTAGGCTTTAATAATCCTCTGAATTGAGAAAATTTAGAGTTTTCATGTTCTAAAAATATCACTCAACGATACTGTTACATTGTATCGATTATTTTATTCCTTAACAAATTTATTAATGAAAAAAATCCCCATATCAGTCAGAACTTTTTGGCGCAAACACTTGCTGGTGTAATTTGGTTTAACTTTAAAACAATAGAGTTAATGAACGTTATGGAAACAAGTGATAACCTTCTATTGTTTAGGGGGTTTATTGCACTAAGTCTCAGGATAACAACATCCCCTTTAACCTTCAGAGTACATACGGCTTCCGGCTAATGTGTTAATCGATTTCCACGCAAAGGATTTTAGTCATTGGCACGGCGGTTAGCATCGATTGTTTATCTTTGCTATATAAAATGTACTTTCTTTTTTGTCCTCTGAGTCCCGGTGATACCATCATGTCATTCAAGTTGCACTTTTCTATAGTCCACGTATAGTCAACGTTTAGCCAGACCTTTTTAAATATTTTTAGTCTATTTCATGACATTCTTCTCTTTGAAATTACCTTTTTGAAAGCAAATTAGGTTACCATCCAGCCAAACCACTTACTATCAGAATATCATAGACTCCAACCAAAAATATATAGTAATCGAGAGACTCACAAATAACGTCAGCCCACCATGGTTGGGGCTGGCGGCGGAACATTGTGGCTTTTTTAACCAATAAAAGCCTGGATTTGGCACTCTCTGGTATTGACAATAGAAGCCTTCTCAACGGTAGAGTGGAGCAAGAAAGAGGCTACAGCTTCTATTGCCATCTTAATCTTGGAGTTAAGGTGAAATTTCAGGAGACAAAATGGAAATCGGGAGGATTTTGAGGAGAATCGGGAGATTGGGAGTGAGTTGAAAATTCCGCGCAGAATCGGGAGGGTTGGAATATATTTATGACTACATTTCCTTCTGAATCTGGGGGAATTTATTTTTTGCCAATCACAACCTACTAACTGAGCTCCTTTTGAAATGAACCAACCGAAGCCAATATTCAATTTTCTGTCGACAGCACCACTTCATTGGTAAATATGATCCAGAATGTTTACCACAATCTAATCTACTATTGTTGACTCCATGGTTTGATAACATTCATCAATATTACCGATTTGTGACGGTTTGGAGGTGACACATCATGTCGAAAACTGGTGAAGTAAAAGGTCAAGCGACACGCAGCAAAAATTTCCTTTGAACTTGCACAGAATAAAAGACTATATGTCAAAACCCTATACTCCAAAAATGGAGTTTCGAACGTGTTCCTTCATTGTTTTAATTAAGCTAATTACTTAGACATTCCGAGAGTTGATTGACGTCACAAGGGGGAACTACCACGGTGGCCAAAATTATATGGGCAAAATCTACTACATAGTGTATGCAGTACTCGTTCGTTACAACTGTACAATACTAATGTTGTTCGTGTGTACTGTGTAGTTCCGACGAGGTAAATATATGACGTAATTTTTCTCGAACTGAGACAATTTGGCAGATTTTTGCCAATTTTATTTTGCCTAATAGGAGGAAAATACAAGTAACTATTCAAAAAGAGTTTAATTAATATCTTTTCTAATGTCTTATGTACACATTCGTGACTTTTTACCCGAATCCGAACCCTAACTTTCTTGTAATAGGCTGTTGAAAAAGGGATGTTTGTCGCTGTTTTGAGTTTTTCTCCATACTCAATCCACTTTGCAGATCAGTTGACTCGTTTCCACTCTACTGGGATCCTCCTCGTGACGTCAAAAAAACTATCACGTAATGATACTTTTTACCCATTTTTACCCCTTAGGCGACCAAAAATAGACGCGGAGTTTGGATTTCCTCAACATTCTAACTATTACATTTTAAATTAATGAAAGTCAGTTCTACGTGTCGCTTGATCTTTAAGCTCTTGATAAACCTCCACTTAGTATCCAATCCGTACACCATTCACGGTTTGACGATATTGCCGAAATGGAGCATTTTGACAAATGCTATTACGAGTCATAATTCTTAATCTGAAATATAATACCATCAAAACCAGAAAAACGTGAAAACCATCTCTTAACGACCGATGTTTTCATGGAGTATTTTTTTCATGACGTCACATTGTCAAGCCAATCGCTGCGATCATTATTTATCTCTGTCAACATTGTCGTTTGTGACGTGGCATGTGACATTGAGTGTCGGTTGCCCAGGTAAAATATCGTATATCAGTTGCTAGCTCTTTACCGACCAGTTTCTGTTTGTAAACTATAAACTAAAGCAGAAAGGTGTACTTTCCGCATCGTTGGTAGAACAGTTGCAAGGTTATTAATTTACTGCAATAGAATATGAAAATTATGAGTTAATAATTAAGAATGACAAATGTACGGTAGCTCAATTCTGGGGAATTTCTAGATGTAGAGATACCGCGTTGTCTAACACGATATCGCGACGGAAAATATGTATATGAATCTGTCATTTGTCTTGTTAAATCGACGGAGTTCGATTCCTGGCCGGGTTGTACCAACTCGGATATGAATAATGGTAGGCTTACATATTGCTACTTTGCATTCTTGCAATTGGGGATATTCTCCAGCAAATTTGATAGATCATGCGAGTGGTAGTCCATGACGTCATGCTTTGACGTCATGCTACTGCATGTATACCACAGATGCAGAATGTTTACCGTAACCGTTACGAACATTGCTGTACATAGTTTTTGAACAATGTGCAATGCGGAGCCTCTACGTACCTACGTCATCATATCGCATAATCTACCAATCATCGGACTACCAACATGGCCGCTATCGCTCCATTCAGTTGGAGAATATCCCCTATTGGGTAAGGACACACGGGTGTGGGGCTCGTGACTCACATTAAGTCACATACAAAGCGCTGGTAGGCCTAATTAGGAGTTTCGTTCATTATCATACCATACCATATGCTAACTTGAGTAAGATCAAACTCGACAACACAACAGCATATTCGGTTTGCCTCATCTTGATGATCGTGTCATTCTGAATTGACAAAATTGAAAAATTATAAAACTGAAGTTCTACTGAGTAGGCTACGGTCAAACACGACAAAAGTCTGACTTTTACGTTACTTCAATATACTAACATGATATGTGGTATAAATTACTATGAAATATTAAAATTAAAAATAAACTTCAGGAGAAATACTCAAATGGTGTCAGCAGATACCCAGTTAATTATGGGCTAAATGAAGTAAAATGCAGACATCCAAACAACAAGGAAGTGCAAATCGAAAGTATGCAAATAGACCACTATCAACTCTGAAGTCAATTTATAAAAGCTTTCACTGCTTCTCAAGTTCCGTGTATTTTTTATTTTTTTTTAAGAATATATGTTTGAACATTCAAATGAAAAATAA
>JAODUJ010255068.1:0-10287 GCA_027564615.1 Psolus chitonoides
CCACCAAAACAAGTTTGAACAAAATCGGACATACCGCGATACAGACATTTAAAGAAATTGCTTCTAAGCCCCGCCCACTCATGAGATTGGCACCAAAAACAAAAGGGACAACGTACTCAATAGGTAATCCACCACCCAAGTATGAAAAGAATCTAACCTTGCATCGTTCAGTTATCGTGTTTACAAAGCTTTGTCACATACACACACGCAGACATGCATGACTGCATAGATTCCTTTTGCCCCTGGCAAGGAATCGAAAACTTTAGAAGCATTTTTGCCGTTTCCATTAAAAATGACCCTAGATGACCATTGACCTAAAATTCCTGAACACCCCGAAGGAAGCACTATCCAAGTGTAATTATGACAAACCCTCAACACTGTACCGATAAATCTGTAGGAGATACATTTTGCGTGTTTTCATAATTTGACCACTAGATGACCGTTGACTCCACATCTCTGACCATCACCGATGGCCTGTCACTCAACGAGCATTGTGTACAAGGTTCATCAAAATCAATTGAACAATTGTGGACAGAATGATAGATACATAGTGACGGTGGCAGATCACAGTAGCCGAACCAGCTATAACTGGTTTGAGCTTAAAATGCCATCCTTCACAAATTTCATTTTTGGCATGTAGCTTCCCCACATGGAGTACATGAACCCTTTTGTTTTTAGTGCATGCTCAATGTCATTTGAGGTCAAACACTGAAAACCTTACAATCATGATGTCTTAAGAATAGCAACCTTCACAAATTTCATATTTGGTATGTAGCTTCTCCACACTGAGCACTTGAACCCTATTGTTTAGTGCAGTTCCAAGGTAATTTTAGATTCGTAGAGGTCATATACTGAAAACTTTGTAATCGTGACATCTGAAGAACACCAACCTTCACAAATGTCATATTTAGCATGTAGATTCTCTACCAAACAGCTCATGGGGAGGTCATTGTAAACGAATTCATTGAGCCCATACCAAAAGAATAAAAAAGTTTTGATTTGAGGTTAGGTCTTTGCCTCTCAGTTGCAGGCTTATTAACACTAGCACCATCTGTCCACCCAGCAGTAATAATGGGAACACCAGGGCTGTAAACGACCTGTGGGAATGACCACAAACATAGGTCTCTACAACTGACATCCGTGTGCTGCTGTCAAGTATAAGCTTCTTTGACTTAATATGTCAGTTCTATGCGGCACGACAAGACATGACAAAAAAAAGTTTCAATACAATAGTTTGCTTTCACACTATAGGCCAGTGATCATTCAATCATCCATTGTTCAGGAATAGTCTTGCTAATGCTTTCACACTATAGGCAAGCAATCATTCAATCATCCATTGTTCAGGAATATTCTTGCTAATGCTTTCACACTATAGGCAAGCGATCATTCAATCATCCATTGTTCAGGAGTAGTCTTGCTAATCATGTGATCCAACAAGGGCAATTAGTCACTCAAAAGAAAAGTTCTGTGGGACAAGCGGCAAAAGTTTATTGAATCACATTATGTAGCGCCTAATGTGAAAGGTCATAGGTAATATTATTTCAACTTTTTTTTATCAAGTCACGACACGTGTATGGTCAAAAATACACTATTTTCAATGTAGTGACATCTCAGCACCATTTACTAAATCATGCCAGTAGTAACTTTTGTGGAATTCTTTGCCTGACTATCACGTTACTACATTAGAAATCTGGGAGCAACTTTGCTCCACCGAGAATCGAGCCACCGACCTCTCTGTTTATATGTGAATGCCCTACCACTTGGGTATGAAGCTAACTGGTGGTCTCAAATCACAATGGAAAAGCTATACCATTCACTGATTAGAATTGGACATTACAATTGAGTTCAGTGAACCCTACAACTGAAAGTCGATCTTCCCACATGAAAGTAATTGAACAGTGTTTTGTATGGAGAAATATGGAAATTATATATTATAGTGGAAAGTGGACAAATAATTGGTTTGAAAGTTCGGAAATAACTTGCCTCGATGGGAATCAAACCACAGACCTCTCTCTCACTTTATATGCCCTACCATAGGCTATGAAGCTGATTGGTGGTCTTAAATAACAAAGTCACAATTTGCAGATTAGAATTGGACAACTAAAAGTCCCACAATTATGTCATTCTTCCCAGAAATCATTTAGGATCAATGAAAGTAAGTAGTTGTACAAATATTGGGGCACAATTTATAAGACAATTGTCTGAAGGGTTTGAAATCCAGATGCAGTGAAAAGCAACTTGGCTCCACTTGGGATCAAGCTGTAGATCTTGTTTGGGTAACAATTTTGAACAACTTATCAACTGACCATTCTGGCAATGGAATTTGTTCATCCAGAAAAGTTTGTTCTTATCCAAAAAGAACCAGGAATATATATGGCCTTTATCCTGAGAAAATTCTTCAGAAATAAATAATCCAGAGACAGGAAGGTATAGTTGTGATATATCTTATTGTAGCTATTACATGAATACAGCTCATTTGAATAACTAATGTACTTAAGAATACATTTTCTGTACTGTACAAGCTTTGTTTAAAAAAATAATATAATCACCAAATGTAATACAGCTACATAAAACCACACAGAACACTTTAACATATACAAGGATTAGGAATCATTGAATGACTGCCAGCATGTTATTATTGAAATGACTGTATATTTTTGCACTCAAAACCTTTGCAGAGAGAATTTCAGTTACCTAACCTAATATGTGCAATAACAGCAACAAGCTGACAAAAACCTTGCTATTATAACTCTGAATGGGTATGAAGTCTGGGTTATCATGCAGCCAAATCTAATTGGTTTCACAACCTTTCTGGCCTGGGCAATATTATGTATGAACAAGTCAATTAACCCTTGCAACCCAATCTAATTGCTTTCTAATTTGTTTTGGACTGCAATAAGTATGAACAAATATTTTCCAGTCAATATTGTCAAACGTGTGGTAAAACGTGTGGTGTGGGTACAATCTTAAAGTGTTGGGAACAATGTACATCAGGGATTCTCTATAGGCAGCTCGGCTGACGAGACAATCCGGCCCGCGATAAAGATCGCCTGACTATTCAGGCTCCAAAGAGTGCTATTTCAGGCCATCTAGAATGTAGTTTTTGGAAAAAAGTTATGGGTGGGTGATTCTTTGTGGCCATCAAGATTCTCCAGACTTTTTTCATTTGACCCCTGAAATAAAGAACCCCTGATGAAAATAGTACTGGGAGGGTCCCAGCTGATTTAACCCTTAGGCGTGGGTGTAATTCACACCCACCTCCTCTCCTGGCCATGCGGGTCTTGTCACTGTGTACTACAATCAAGAATTGTGAGCAGGAGACGGTAGAGGCACTGGAGCGTGAAGCTGCCAGAATGTGATGAACAAAGGGCCAGGCACCAGCTGCATGTCGGCCATTGTCCTAGCTAAGTCTCCCCTGTGAAACTGGCTCTGTGCGCTATAGGGTTAAAATGAATTAACCTAAAACTGCCAATATCCATTAAGCAGTAATGGAATGGCACCAGCCGCCTGCCAAGACATTCGGGCCGTGAGTGGGGTTGTGATAACCCTTAATTGCACAGCTGGGTGATTCACACCCACCCCCCTCCTCTGGCCATGCGGGCATCGTCACTGTGCACTACGAACGGGAATTTCAGGCAGGAGGCGGCAGAGGCACTGGAACGTGAAGCTGCCGGATGTGACGAACAGGGCCGGGTAGCCAGCTGCACATCAGCCATTGTCCTGCTAAGTCCTCCCTGTGAAATTGGCTCTGTTAACTCCACTCCATCTTTGGCTAACCCACTTCTCTCTTCGCGGATTACATTTGTAGATTACATACCACTGCTTTACCCTAAAGTCGAAAGTATGGCTGCTAGAGCAAGGGAATTAGATTCTATACTGAGTGCATACATTCAAATCTTTTTTTTTTTGATAGCATGGCTAATGATAAGAATATGACACTGTTCTGTATGTTTTTTTGCAAATAATTGTACTGGGATGTAGGATGTATTTATTTTTTCAGATAATAATGACAGGTCAATAATAGCATGTCATCTACAAGTCATATGTTTAAAACGTTCTAATAAATACTTCAACAGTGAAGGTTGATGCCAAAATGGATTAATCAAAACTAGTAAAACTTCTGAAAGGTACTTTATAAAACACAAAGCAAAACTTACAAATGTCATTAAATGATGGCTTTTTAATACATTAGGGAAATGATCAAGTAGCAACGTTCTGTCATCTAAATCCAATAAATTAACGCAGACTTACTCTTTCTTGATAAATGTGTAAGATATATCAAGTGATGAAAACCAATAATAAAATATATGCGAGTTTTCTTCTAACATATTGAATTTTAATTATTGAGCATGTCCAAATCAAAATTGGTACATGTTACTTGAACTCTTTACTTGAAACAAACACATGCTTTTGGCAGTTGATAAAGGACTACAAATATATTATATATATATATATAGAGGAGGAGCACTCACATCACACCGATCAATCATTTGGCCCATGTCCACCAAAAGGTTACCAACCCCCTTTAGTCTAGCTTGATAACACCCAGTAAAGTAACTTTCATTCATGCAATAAGCACATTTTTTTATAATACATGTACCTCAGCACAATTCCTTGACCATTAAGTATCCAATTATGACAATTTTATCGTGCAACAAAAGTTTCACTTTTTCCTTTTTGCAATGTATCTTATGGCACATAATGTAAACGCCAAACGGCCTGATCATTTAATGTGGAAGTACTTTAGGATGTTGCAAGCAACGTTCAAACAAAAACATATGTTATTAAAATAGAACTAGAAAGATGGAGAGGCTGTTCATAAAACCTGACAATATAAATAACATTTAACTACATAAGCGAATGTTGGATGGATTTAAACATGAATACAGTGGATGTCTGGAACATTTAAAAAAAATCCAATTCAGTTAGTATGGTTTTCAATGAAAAGTAAGCTTACTGATTTCATGTTTCTCTAACAAATAACAGCATGTAAAGGAAATATTTTATGGAAAATTCCTATGAGTTCATACTATTATTCAAAATACACAGAATGACATGTGTCAAAGGCATATAGTACCCTGCCCTACTACACACACTGTTGTGTTTGTTGGGCAGGGCTCAAATTTTGGGGAATTTCAGGCCATTGGCCTTACCACTCAGATATCTTGTTTTGGCCTCCGGGCCCTGGTCACTAAGCCTTTATGTTTTAACAACAAAATACCTATTTCGAGGCCAAAGTGGACTACCCTAAAAATGGCAAAATTCAAGGCCTGGTGTTGGGTCACTAGCATAAACGTAGGACTGCTTCTGTTATATTCATACACGCCATGTATATAGCTACATGTACCATGGGCATTTGATGTAGTATCCCCAACCAAGCACTTGTTCTCCGGAATATGTGTACCTTGCAAAAGACTGAGAACATGCCTCTACATTTCACCAATGTTTCCAAAGACCATTGTATGTTGGTCTGTTTTCCAACTACAGTATTATCTATTCATTTCAAATATCCTATTCATTATACTACTGATCAGAGTTTTATCATCATGTTGGTTAATTTCCATGCCTCTCACCAGCAATATACAATAAACCTCTACATGTGCCAATGATGTGAGAATCTGTGTTTGGGCATCAGAAAATTACAATAGTTTAATAGCATACCCCACAGTGGTATGGTATGTTGCACAAACCTTGTATGAGACCTAGGCTCACTCTGTTAGTGGATTAGTGGTGTAATCTTGATCCATTTTGAACAAGTTTGGTGACAAGAACAACCATGGTAGGCGGATTTCTTCAAACATGGGGCCATTTATTCATATAAACTATTGTGAAGGCATTTCATGATAAATTACTAACTAGCAAAGAAAGAAATAGTTAAATATCTCAATTTTGTGTAAGATTTTTGTTTTACGTCACAAACCAAGATTCTGGCTTTAAAAAGAAGAATCTCATGAAATATGTTAGAGGAAACTTATCAATTATTTTTGGCACATGACTCCTCTCAACATATAACAATTATAATTCTCAAAAAGGTTCCAGGTTTGATTTGTCAAGAAGAAATTATTTCAACAAAATGACTGTCATGTTTAAAGTTAGTGTGTCCCAATTTTCTGAGCACCTAGAACCTTACTTTTCCACTGACTATGAATCTACAACCAGAACTCATATTCTAGGTTCACCTGCCTATTTCTCACTGCAGTTGCAAGCCATAAACATTGAAGTTTCAGAACTGGGGACATTAACTGAGGAATTTTCAGGTTTTGTAGGACAGGCAAAACTCGTGTGATTTTCCTTCGTGATACACATGCTTTAGGTTATTATTAGAGTGAGGCTCAATAACAAAATCCATGTGATCATGGATGAACACTGGCATTAAGTGCTGTACGATACAATATGACATTTTCATCGGATGATGAGTTGAATAGTGTTTCCGTAGGAGAGACCTTATGGCTGCATCCTTCGTGTCTGTGTCAAACTTTTGGTACACACTCTTTGTTTTGTCCATATCTCTTCCAGGCAAGGACCAGTTGCAACCAAACTTGGGTCATAGATGCAACATGGGTACCTTCACATGTTAGTGTGGTCAAAGGTCACATACCAAGGTCAAAGGTCCTCTGATGTCAACTTATAGAATAACTTGAAAATTGGTACACACTTTTTGTTCTGTCCATATCTCTTCCAGCCAAGGACCGATTGCAACCAAACTTGGGTCACAGACACAACATGGGTACCTTCATATGTTAGTATGATCAAATGTCACATACCAAGGTCAAAGGTCATCTGATATCAACTTATAAAATAACCTGAAAATTGGTCTTATTTGGAAAGTTGAAGTCCAATTACAACCAAGCTTGGTTCATAGATGCGTCATAGGTACATTCATATGTTGGTGAGGTCAAAGGTCACATACCAAGGTCATCTGATGTCAATATAACATAACCTGAAAATTGTTCTCATTTCAAAAAGTCAATTACAACCAAATTTGGATCATAGATGCAACATGGTTACCTTCATACGTTATTGAGATCAAAGGTCACATACCAAGGTCAAAGGTCATCTGTGGTCAAGTTCAGATATCACATTACTTCAGGATGTATACTAATCCACATGGACGACCTATTCAGCACCCTTGGTGCTATTTTTTCTATGTGACTGTACACCCGCATGCAACATGATACATTTATTTGAAGTTGAGGAAATTCCAACTTTTGTGGTACAACATTTTTATAGCAATGCGACCAATTATGTTGTCCACACAATTGTGGCGAGACATATCATGCACGTTTCACATGGCAGGAACTTTTTCCAGACAGAGTTTACAAAGGCAGTAGAAAAAAAATCACATGCAGTGTGAACAGGTCATACCATAAAAATGTGTCATATTGAATAGTATCGCAGTAGTGTGTACAGCACAGACTGCTCTTATCAAGTGTGTTAAAAGAGTAACAAGAAAGGCACATAACTACCACAATCCCACTGCTCATGTGACCAATATTACAATGTTCATACCTGACCAATGTTCGTAAACACTTGGCTTCAATCTGGAAGGCTCAGAGGGGTGGTAGCAACCTGTACATTATCAAACTGAAGAACAACCATGCTAAATTAATGCAATGAACCTAGTCTCCTAAAACCAATGGCTTCAATGACAACAGAACCATGAGCTGTGAGACATGCAACAATGACAGAACCACTTTTAATGTGAAAGTATTTTAATTGAGATTCGAACAGGCCCCTGTAGTGCTGATAAACTTGTTTTTCGAGTGCATCTGAATATCTAACTCTCTATGTACCAAGCGGACTTTTTTAGTCCGATCGGGGAAACAATTTTCCCAAAAAAATGAAAGCACCATTCAACATCCCCCTAAGCTCAAAATAGGCTTATTTCAAAGATGAGACACAGGGCTTTTATTTAAAAATGCTTCGATGGGGGGTCTATGGTGAACAACATTTTCAAAATATTTTTTGAAAATGTGGTGACCTTGACTTGACCTCAATTTTCACGCTTCAGTGACCTCATATTTCAAAACAATCCCAATCCTTCGTATAAACCAATAATGATTAGGGTACTTATGTAGCGCATTTATAATTTCACATTTTCAAATGCGCTTCACAACCATTACCACGGGTCATTGGTAACTTGTCACTCCCGCACAATGTGCGCAGTCCAATCTGCTCAATCCCGACGTACCACAGTATGTCACAGAAGCATTTCCCCGGGGGACCTCCTATAACGCATGCTACAACAATACGGCGCTACGTTATATATTACAAGTTACCTCGCAGGTGGAGAGAGGCAATCGAGGTAAAGTGCCTTGCCTAAGGACACAACAGAAAAACCCGCTCAGTCAGTCCAAGGAGGATTCGAACTCACAATCTCTCGATCAGAAGTCCGGAGCTCTACCAACTGAGCTAATCCGCCCTACATTCGTTACACCATACATTCCAACTGTCCCGGTTTGATCGGGACTGTCTTTTGGTTTTCTGGGGGACTAAAAAGTAAAATTATTGGATCAAAACTGCCGGCTTTTCATGGGTTTATGAACAGATGAAGTTGTCTTTGAGGTGTTATAATTTCTAAAGTTTCATCAGATCTAGCCCGATTTAGACGGAATAAAAAGGACATCCAGGCATGTGAAATATTCTACTTCCGATTCTGAGTATTTACAGGGACCGTGTAATGGGTACTACATATTACTCATTAGGTTGTATATTATTACGGGCTTGTTTAAAAATAGAGGACTACTGCGATCGTCATTATCGTACGTACATATTTTCAGGTCAATTATTGCCCAATTTACCCGGAAGATTGCGCAATATCTGGATGTCCCGGTTTGGATGGTCCAAGTTGTGAGAATGTCCCGGTCTGAAGAGTCCAAGGGTTGGAATGTCTGCACCACCCTCGCTCAGCCTAGTCCACAGTCATGAAAATAGCGATCCACCAGTACGTTATTACACAACCCCCGTTGTAAGTCTGTGCGAGGTTTGTGTAACGTACTGAGCGCTCTCGACACTGCTATTGTGGACTAGCTCAACCCTCACCATGCATGATTGGGGCCAAGAGTCCAAAATTGTTTGCTTGGGGGAGGGGGGGGGTCGTCCGCAGTCTCCGCACCCGAAGCATCATCCTTGGATCCGCCCTGCTGCCAGATCTCGTTCCGAGGACCGTGCAGTGGCGGAGCTAGGAATTTCGGTCAGAGGGGGCGAGTGTGGTGATTCGGGCGCTTTTTATGTTAGCCTAAATCATTGGCGCCAAATAGCTGAAAAGGGCGCCAATATTCCATTTGAGCGTCGTCAGAGGAAGCGGCCGCCCTTTCTGACTATATGGAAGTTCCCCCACTACCGAGGACATAAAAATAGTAGAGATTGCTATGATCTGAGAGATTTTCACTATAGACTGGAAATTTGACCAACACAAATTGTGCTCAACTTTAAGACTATAGGCCTACATATAGGGGCTATATGCACGATTGGATTGGTCAAATGTTCAGCCAGATTTGGATACAGGCAGAACTGTACAAGTTATTATTAGGTTATGGGAATTGTGGGAATTATGTCGGGAAATCAAACATTTAGGTGGAATTTAAAGTTTTAGGACAAAATCATCTTTATTCGTAAATTTTCCACAAAAACAATTCATTATTTTATTTACCCTTTTTTTAACTTTTAGGAAACTTAGAACTCTACCACAATCCGCTGAACTAACTGGGGGCAGGTAACTAGCGCATGAGATGAGGATTCCCCCGCCCCGGGTCCCCGGGATACCTTACTCCCACAGGCCTAGATACAGAAAATGAAGAGAAACGATTTCGCAAGTCCAAACTAACTCGGCCTACTTTAGCATATATATCGAGTTGTTTACTTCAATTATAATAACTGTAGGCATAGGCATACCTATTTATTGGCAAATGCGGATCACCGTACTGCACTAGCTATACATTACAGCAAGTAGGACAGATTTAGCCCACGGGCAATTGGGATGTTTATTGATTCGATCGAAGTTTAAATGAACTGACACGGTTTTGCAGTCACTGGTGAGCTCTCGCTCTCCTGGACAGTGCGTCTTCAGGTCTACATTCTACAACACACAACAAGCCCATTGCGTTTTCCGCAAAAATCTAATTGGTGCAGTTTCGACCAGTGTTTCTACACATCAAAATTCTAATTCCCTAAATAAACTCCAAAATGTATTTAAATTTCCTCAATATTTCCTTAAATTCAAATTTCAAGCCCTGATGTCCAATTCTTGTGTACTAATTTAGTATCAGTGACAAGAAGACAAACTAA
>JAODUJ010255179.1:0-23407 GCA_027564615.1 Psolus chitonoides
GGGGGGGGGGGGGGGGGGGGGGGGGGAGGGGGTTGAACCCCCCTGTCTGGAATGCATATTCCTCATTAAAGTCATTGAGCCACAACCGTACTGGCCGTCTCCGGTTGCCAGGCATGAGTGTACACGTGGTTGGTCATTTTCAAGCCCGAGAATGGCCATTTCCGGGGATCTGAGGGTAATAAAACCAGAATTTTTCTTCGCCGCTCCGCGCCAACCTATGGTGGCGCTCCGCTTTAATAGATAGTAATTCGCGCCTACAAAAGCAATGATTCACATGACGGATGCAATGAGGTCGAATATGATGTGTGACTGGTAACAATCTTCAAAAAGATTATGGAAGGAAAAATAGGAAATACTTGGTTCTCAGGCATAAGTGTACATCTGGTTGGTCCTTTTCAAGCCCGAGAAGTGCCATTTCCGGGGATCTGGGGGGTATCAAAAGTCAAAACCAGACATTTTCTTCGGCGCTCCGCGCCAACCCATGGTGGCGCTCCGCTTTAATAGATGGTAATTCGCGTCTACAAAAGCAATGATTCACATGAGATGCAATGGGCTCGAACATGATGTGTGACTGGTGACAATCTTCAAAAAGAGTATGATGAAAAAATTGGAAATACTTGGTTCTCAGGCATAAGTGTACATCTGGTTGGTCATTTTCAAGCCCGAGAAGTGCCATATCCGGGGATCTGGGGGTATCTAAACCAGAAATTTTCAACGCCGCTCCGCGCCAACCTATGGTGGCGATGGTGGCGCTCCGCTCAGATAGTAATTCACGCCTGCAAAAGCAATGATTCACAGGGGGTGCGATGAGGTCGAACATGTTGTGTAATCTTCAAAAGGGTTATGGATGGCAAAAAGGGAAATACCTGGTTTTCGGGCATTGGTGTACCGTACATCGGGTCGGTCATTTTCAAGCCCGAGAAGTGCCATTTCCGGTGATCTGGGGGGTATCAAAACCAGAAATTTTTGACGTCGCTCCGCGCCAACCTATGGTGGCGCTCCGCTCAGATAGTAATTTGCGCCCCCGGGATATAAAATCCTGGATACGCGCCTGCATACCACCCGCTACAAAATCCTAGTCACGCCACTGCATGAACTGTTGTCTCAGGGTATGATGCTGGACTCAGGGTAAGTGGCGACGTTTGCAGTTCCCAGGTACCTCCAGATGCACACATCGACTACTTATGCCCTCCGGTGGACAGTCGGAAATTTGGAACCGACCAGTCGGAATTTTCAGACCCTACACCCCCCTAACCAGGAGACCCTGGCTACGGCCCTGAACACACCTACCAAGTATGAACTTGATCTGACCAGACAGTTTTAACTTTACTGGATTACAAGTCGAAAATATCGAAATTCCACAAATTTCCCATTTTTCCTGTACACAACGTAAGAAACCCACACACCAAATTTCAGGTCGATCGGACCAGGCAATCTCGACTTAGCTAGATTACAAGGATTTTATCAAAATTCCACAATTTTCCCCAAAATTTACCCCAGATCCGCACCAAAATCAATAGGGTTCATGTACTCATCATGGGGAACACACCTACCAAGTATGAACTTGATCCGACCAGGCAGGCTCGACTTACATCACAGACACACATCCATCCATCCATCCATCCATACATACATCAATCCATACATCCATACAGACGCCAACCCAACTGCAAAGATTCCTTGGATTGCATCACAAGGAATAAAAAATTGACTCTCGACATTCCCTCCTTGGTGCAAGGTCATTAGATAAAGGTCGACGACAAGCTACTTTTGAAACATCACACGGCAAGTCTTCTAATCGGAGCTTCTGTTATAGCCCTTCTAGAGGTATGACTTTTCAGGACTTTCCACTAAAACGTCAATAACGTGAGTTAGGAACATCCTAGGGGGTAGTATAATTTGCCTTTTACGTTCGTCTCAACAAGACGAACCCAGTCGTCACAAAAAATGCCAAACGATCAGATAGGTCACATGAAGTCAAAGTAGGTCATCAGATGCGTTTCACAAGGCATTGAGTATGCAGAAGTCACTTCAAATAGCCTACATGATAAGAAATTCTGATAAAAAAAATGCGATGCCACCACAGGCGCAAATTGAATGCGCGCGGAGCATGCCAATTTTCCGGTTTTCACTTCATATATATGAGAGAAGGTATTAACTGGACCTGCATTTGCTGTGCAAACACTAGCCTACATCCCCGCAACCAGGGGACCTAAGACATAATGTGACCTCTGGTAACTCCAAACTAGACTAAATAATGCTTCCAAGCACCAAGTTCTGTGGAAATCCATCAAACTTTGCATATTCCGACTCCAAATGGCATCTGATGACGTCAAAATAAACTTCACGTGCACCTAATTTCGTTGGAATCCGACGAATTTTGATATTCTGCATAATTTGACCCCAAATGACCTCAGATTGACCTCCACTTTTGTCAGGACCAAATGTAATTCACATCCACCAAGTTTCGTTCAAATATCTGACACACTTTCGTATAATTTGATCTCCGATGACCTCAACATGACCTCCACTTTTTGCGGGACCAGATGTAGTCCAAATCCACCAAGTTGTATTGAAATCCGACGCACTTTGAAAAAATCGCTCACATTTTGGGGGTATCGGGTGATTTGAGGGCGCTTAACAGAATTTGTTACCGAAAGCGCTGTTTCTGGAAAAAGACATGGTATATCATCTTTTGTAACTCACTTGAAGCGACCGCACGCAATATATTTATCGCGAAACTTGATCATGTGTGAAACCCTATGTGAGAAAGATTTGAAAGTCAGCAGCCAAATCCTAGCACTCGTGCTGTGAATGAGGGTATCGGGTGAAATTGAGGGCGCTAGACAGAATATGTTACCGAAAGCATTGTTTCTGGAAAAAGATATGGAATATCATCTTTTGTGACTCACTTGAAGCGACTACACGCAATATATATTTATCGCGAAACTCGGACATGTGTGAAATCCTACGTGAGAAAGAGTTGGAAGTCAGCAGCCAAATCTTAGCACTCGTGCCGTGAATTAGGGCATCGGGTGAAACTGGGGGCGCTAGACAGAATTTGTTACCGAAAGCGCGGTTTCTGGAAAAAGACATGGAATATCATCTTTTGTAACTCCGTTAAAAGCGACTGCACGCAATACATATCATTAATTTTATCGCGAAACTGAGTAATGTGTAAATTCCCATGTGAGAACTGATTTGGAGTCAACATCCAAATCTTAGCACTCGTGCTGTGAATGGAGGCATTGTGTGAAACTGAGGATATAATTTGTTATCAAAAGCAATGTTCCTGGAGAAAGACATGGAATATCGATCAGTTTTTGGGTAACTCAGCTATTAATTAAAAGCGACCACATTCAATACAGAGTATCTATTGTAAAACTGTCATGTATAAAATCATTATGAATTGTAAGAACTGATATGGAGTCAGCAGCTGAATTATAGCACTCGTGCTGTGAATGAGGGCATTGGGTGGGCTAGACAGAATCTGTTACCGAATGCCCTGTTTCTGGAAAAAGACATGGAATATCATCCTTTGTTACTCTGTTAAAAGCGACGACACGAAATACATGATATATAGATCGCTAAACTGGGTCATGTGTTAAATCATAAATGGGAGCTCATTTGAAGCGAGCAGCCGAACTCTAGTACTCGTGTTGTTATAGATCAGTGAAAGTGTAAACTAACATTTTAGAAAGTTATATAGATGAAAAGAGGGTATTTCATAACCCTAAATCTCAAATTTGGAGTTCCAAACTCATTTCGTTTCTGTGTTACCTAAATTATTAATCCGGGTCCAATGACGTCACGAGGGGAACGGAATGAATGTCGCAATTGAGTTTACACAGTAATTGCTGATTTTTCGTTCCTCCGTAAGTGAAAAGTGCAAGTTAAATATTTTCTTCGAAGTAAATGAATGCTCGCATCTATATATTCTTCAAAATTCGGTGACTTTTCATTCAAATCAGATTCGCCATTCTTGTGTGACAGTTTCGAAAATGTAAATTTTGCATTGACTTTACTTTTGCTCCCCCCCCCCCCCTCGATGTCAAAAATACATTACTCAATAGTAGGTCTGTCTCATTTTCACGCTGCATTGACTGAAAGTCAGTCTGGGGGTTGGATTTTCTTAATATTCTAATCAGATGGTATCAGAATCATCGAAGTCAATTTTACACTTCCACTGACCTTTAATGCAGAGCCAACTATTACCATGGTTCTGTGTGAATGGAGGCATTGGGTGAAAATGAGGGCGCTAGACAGAATTTGTTACCAAAAGCGCGGTTCCTGAAAAAGGCATGGAATATTATTTTTTGTAACTCACTCATAAGCGACTACACGCAATGCAAATTATTTATCGCGAAACCTGGTAAGATGTAAATTCCTACGTGAATATTGATTTGGAATCAGCAGCTAAATCGTAGCACTTGTGCTGTGGATGGAGGTATTGTGTGAAATTTAGGACGCTAGACAAAATTTATTACCGAAAGCGCTGTTTCTGAAAAAAGACATGGAATATCATCTTTTGAAACTCTGTTGAAAACTTGAAAGCGACCACATGCAATAGATAATATTCATCGCGAAGCTGAGTCATGCATGTTCATGTAGCCTATATACTAGGCTATGAGTGAACTCATTGCAGTGCGGACGTGTGCAGAGTTTTTCTCTTTGATACTCATGATGATACAATGGAATAGTCCAAAATAATGAGGCGTGACTAACGTATGCTTCTATGAGATTGCAATATAGCTTACTTACCTGCCTGAAAGGAACAAAAGAGGTAATATGAACGATAATGAGTGAGCGGGAACTATGTTATAACAATTCCGAACATTAGCGATACAAAAGTGAGAAAACAAAGACAACAACATTATGAAATCAATCGGAATCTATGTTCACTATGTCATCGTTATGCCAGCAATTGACTTATACTCCATGGCAGTCACATCAACTGAAAATCCCTTCAGATCGCCGTGCTGCTTGCCGTAGTGCGGAAGTGGTTTTCCAGTGTATTTACAGTCTCTTTCTCACAGCATATATACAATATAAAACGACAACAGCATAACTTGTAAACCACATATCCTTGTAGCTACTCAACCCTTCTATAACTTTATATACATTGACATATTGCACGACAGTTCTGTTCATCACTTCACTTCATTTCGTAATGTCCACAATTCATTCGTCACATCTATGTACACTATTCCAGTTCAGTTCACTAGGCTGTTAATACCCTTTATTCAACACGAATACGACCTTCTACTGTTCTACTGTTCCGACTTTCCACACCAGAGTTATATACTTCCTTTGACTTTCCGATATCAGAAAGGCGCTGTTCAACTGTGACATCGGCCAGCTGATGACGACGTTCGGATGTTGTGTCGCCGTATGGTACGCCCACGATTTGGGAGTATAATCAACCGCACCACATTCATGTTGCAGACAGGTGTATTTCTTCCTCGGCTTTGCCGGATGGCATTCTCCTAAGTGTTCCTCGTACGACTTGTACTTGCTGAAGTCCAAAGGGCAATACGAGCACGAGCACCATATCCTGTCCTCCAAGTAGATAACTGACTTGGTAACTATTGCCTTTGCTTTGAGCAACTCCTCCTTCCTCGCTCTCGATCTGGATCTCGATCTATCGGTTCTCCTCTGCAGAACTCGGCCCGTGTGCTCGAAGGAGAATTCTTCTCCACTGTCCTCCTCTTCTCCACTCTCCTCCTCGTCTCCACTCCCCTCCTCGTCTCCAATCTCCACCTCGATATTCTCTCCCACAGTGCTTTCAGCAACCGCCTTTAGTCTCTTGCTCTCACTGGCCTCCACGAAGCTAGCCATCTCCTCTACCTCTGTTTTCGCTCCACTGACATCCTTCTCCTCATCCTCACGATCTTCGACTTTCCTCTTCCGCTGTTCCTTGTTCAGATCACGGACCATTTCCTTCGCTCGTTCCTCCGTATCTCTCTCAGCCACCGATTCCTCGATACCATCTTCCCTCTCCATCTGACTCTCCACTCCACTACCAGATAGATCCTGCTGTGTCGCTGGAGTGTCTTGTATAGTGGAGGTCTCCCCTGCCTGCCACACTGCGACCCGCGGTTTCGCCTTGTTGGCAAAGGACTTCTCACAAAACTTTTGGATGTGTCCTTCTTCCAAACAGATGGTGCACTTCACCTTGCTATGGCAATCTTTCGCGATGTGCCCCAGCTCCAAACATCGGAAACACCGGTTCTCTGAGCAGTTACTGGCGAAATGCCCCTCTTTGCCACAACGGAGACAGGTCCGCGGTTGACCCTGGTATCGGACCCAGCAGGAACGACCACCCAGATGCAGAGTCGATGGTATATCCTTTTTATAATATTTTCTTTTTCTCGGGACTCGATTATCCACGGTTATCGATCTGTGACTCGGTTTTCTTAGTCGGTTGTCTACAAATGAGGAAACCGAGTCTAACCGAAACCGAGTCAAACCGGGTTTAACCGACTAACCGTGCAGCCTTATTGCCGGGTATAGCAACGGCAGGTGGTCACGACGCTCGTGAGAGTTTATGAATGGAGCTTACAGCCAAAACAGAATTGTCAGTTGGGGCGAAGATGAAGATAGGAAGTGGAATCCCTTCCTTTTTTCATATCCATTTTGGCAGACTATTTCTATACTGTTCATTCATATATTATTGATTCATCCTTTTTGATTCCTTGCTGAAGGCAAAAGGAATCTATGCAGTCACGCGTGGCGTACGTATGTGTGTCTGTGTGTGTCCGTGACGCTTTCTTGTAAACACGATAACTAGTAGACGGAAAGTTGGATTGTTCTCAAACTTGAGTGATGGATTACCCGTATTGAGTAGATGATCCCTATTGTTTTTGGTTGAGGTCAAAGGTCATCTGAGGTCAACAGAGGTCAAATACTGAAACCCTTGTAAACGCTCTAACTTGACGAGGGAATCTTCAATTAGGTTCATACTTGGTATGTGTACTACCAATACTGAGTAGATGATCCCTATTGTTTTTCACCAAGGTCAAAGGTCATCCTAGGTCAGTAGAGGTTAAAAAATGAATAACTTCTTGAGGGAAACTTTGATCAAGCTCATACTTGGGACTCGGCACATCTGGAAATTTTGGCAACGAAAAAGTCAAAGGCCATCTGAGGTCAAATACTGTAGATACCAAACTTGTTAGCACTGTAACTTGACAAGAGAAACTCTATTTGGGCCTAATTTGGTTCATATACTACCCATGCTAAATAAATGACACCACTTGTTTTTTTCGAAGGTTGAAGGTCATCCAAGGTCACTAGATGTGAAAACCTAATACCTTGATGAGGGAATATTCCATCAAGCTCATACTTAGCACATTTATTATTCACCCAGAGCAGCATACATCTGACAATTTTGGTGAAGGTCAAAAGTCATCTGAGGTCACTCAAGTAAACAGGCGGTGCCCAGGAAATTAATGTCTCCATGATATTCCTCTATTTCTCAATTATTTGAGCTCCAAGACCTAAGATGTCATGTCAACCTAGAAAATTCCTGTGCCATATTATGTGCAATGAATTGTCTAGACATACATTGCCTCACTGGTCAGTGATAATCAGGGATGCAGCGAAGTGAGGTACAACTCTACAGTTGTCATGAAGGAATCCAGTCTCTGTCTCAACCCAATGTGAGGGCCCATGCCTCACTGGAATAAAGCAATGACTGGAAGCACAATGGACCTGAACACTGCGACCTCATAACTGGGTATGCCTGCCCGAGGCGCTGTTTGACTGATGGTCTCTTTCCCCTGGGTTGACGAGGACATGGTGTCGATAAAATTATAACAAAGTGGTGTCAGCGTGTCATTGAAATTTCTGAAAGACCATGGTGAGGACTATTCTTTTTCATGGTGTGTGAATCTGCCACATATTTCCTGCCACAGCCCCTGCAATCATTCACCTCACCCCACTAACCATGTCACCTATTCAATCGCTCCCTAATCCATGTTTTTGTTTATTCCTTGCCGAAGGCGGCAAGTGTTCTTTGATTAGATTTTCAGCAACAACCACTGAACCACTATCATTGGGTAGGGTAATTTCATTTGCATAAAATATGTTAATTACCACTGTTAGCAGGCTATTTCATGAACCAAAGCAGCTATGTTGATGTGGTTCTGCACTTCTGTCTATACTAGCAGAACCAAGTGTTCTTCGACCAATTGGATTTTCATGCCAAATATATGCTGATTAGTAAAGTCTGACTTAAATTATACAAAAAGTTTGTTGGATTCTCATGAAGCTCAGTGGATATTGTTCACATAATGCCCCCCCCCCAAAAAAAAATGAGGCCAACTAAGGTCAGCACTCAGCTGAGATCACATTATGTCTAATTAGCATTGAAGCTCCTCAGCAGGATGTCTCATGAACCAAAGTAGCTACATCTAATACGTGATGTGAGATATTGGAGCAGTACTGAGTACCGTATCTTGTATTGAGTAGATTCTCAGTGCAACACACACTAATCAATTAATCTAATTTACGCCAATATTTTGGGTTCGCTGTGTTCTCAATGTAACTCGAACTCCTCTGAGGTCAAATAATGCAACCAGCAATTGTGCAATCAGGTCAGACTAGTGGTTTCAGAATCGCCTTGTTTATGTTTGATGTCTTATCCCTAGACATTGCAAAGGTGAATTTAAATGGAAACCTGGATATTTCCTAGTGCTAGAAGGAATTCAACAAGTTTATTTCATCTCCCCGGGAGCGCGCCCTAGTACGCAATCGGTACAACGTAATACTACCAATTAACTGCAACCTGCATAATGCATTATCTCGATATCCTTCCGATTCGCACTATTAACTGTAGTCAGTGGCGTATCCGAGGGCCATGACGCCCCCCCCCCCATTGATCGAATGTGAAAATGAAAACAAGAGATGAACATGAGAGAAGAAGGGAAACACGGGGATGAAGGGGAAGGAGGAAAACGAGGCGAGGAGATTGAAGGAGAGAAGGCAGAAAGATGGTGGGTGCATGGGTTTTTGTTTTGTGGTAAAATTAGTGAAATGATGGCTTTCTTTCAGCATTAGTATAGCTCATCATACCTGTTTTGTACATTGTGAAAAATGTTTAGAAGCAATTCATCTATGTGTAAAATACTTGGTGACTTGTTTTATACGGAATTTATTCTGTGGAAATATCAGCAGACAGAATACAAGTATTATAAACCCTGTTACCATCATTGTTTTAGGTAATCCCATGGCTTTGTAATTTTGGTTATTGAGAATGTTATTCTTCGACACTATTAATACATTATGATCTAATATTCCAGCGCCTATGTCATGAACGAAAATCAGTTTTGTTATGCGTCGGAAAGTGCATGTGATGCAGTTTATATTACATATTTCCAATTATTTGCATGGAGTTTTACCCCTGGATTGGTCGAATTATCGTAAAAGTGTGACGTTTCAGTGTTTATACTTTACTGATTTGTGAATCCGCGTTGGAACCCAAGAATTGCTTTGAAAAATTATCTCGCATCCAAGGCAGACGGTGTTTCGTCTCATCGTCATTTGAGAACAGGATCGGCTTCATTTTTGTTTCTGCTCTGGAGTGTCATTTTTGGCTCACCTCAGCCATGTGGCTGGGTGAGCTATTGTAATCCTGCGCGTCTATCTATCTATTTATCTTTTTTTTTTTTATCTATCTGCCCACAATTGATTCAAATTGCTACTCCTCCTACAGTGGTTGATGGATCATGATGAAACTCGGTCACAATGATCACTGAGTGAAGGGTCATCTGGGGTGTTCGCGAAGTTGGCTGGTCAAAGGTAATTTAGGGTCAGTTTCGGCCATTTTGCAAACAAGAGTGTCAATGGCACAGTAGCTCACCTTGCAGAATAATTATGAGTTATATCGCTAAATCATTGAATTGACGCCTTATGACTTCCGACCTCAAATTACTGATGAGCCGATAAATGTACCATTGGTCAATGATTATACTGACCAACTTCCATGATGATCCAATCCTATTCTGTAGGAGAGGGAGCAGCTTGACTGTTCGAATAAAATGGCCAAACTTGACTCCCTAGATGACCATTGGTGTCAAATTCCAGAACACTCCATTTGTACCATTGGTCACAGGTAATACTGACCATCTTCCATGATCATCCGATATATTCTGTAGGAGAAGCAGTTTGACCGTTCGGACAAAAGGGCCAAAATTAACTGTAGAAGAAGAATTAAGCGTTCTGCATTTTTTTCGCAAAATGGGTGATACTGCCCCTTTATTGACCTTTGACCCTTGACCTCAAATCCCTGAGAACCCCATATGTACAATTGGTCACTAGTTATACTGACGTTTTCATTATCATTGGATTGAAATTGTAGACGGAGACAAATTCTCAACTTTTCCACAAAACTGTACTGATTGCCCCTTCTAATGACCTTTGACCTGAAATCCCTGATCACCCTATATGTATCATTAGTCAATGATAACACTAATTAACTATCATGATCATCAAAGTGAATCTGTGGGAGGAGAAGAATTTTGTTCACTTGTTCCCAAAAGGGCACTTTTCAGCTATACTGCCCCTTTAATGACCGTTGACCTCAAATTCATTAACACCCTGAATGTACCCTTGGTCACTGATTACACTGACCAAGTTTTGTGAACAACGGCTTCAAACTGTAGGAGAAGCGTTCTGCATTTTTTTCGCAAAATGGGTGATACTGTCTCTTCAATGACCTTTGACCTCAAATCCCTGAACACCCTATATGTACCACTTGTCAATGAAAACAGTGATAAACCGTCATGATCATCAAAAAGAATCCGTGGGAGGAGAAGCATTTTGTTCACTTGGTCCCAAAAGTGCACTTTTCAGCTATACTACTCCTTTTAATGACCTTTCACCTCAATTCCCGAACACCCTGTATGTACCATTGGTCACTGATGACACCGACCAAGGTTTGTGATCACCGGATCCAAACTGTAGGAGAAGAAGCGTTCCGCAGTTTTTCACAAATAGTTGATACTGTCCCTTCAATGACCTTTGACCTTAAATTCCTGAACACCCCATATGTACCATCGGTCAATGATGATACTGACCAACTATCATGATAATCCACGTGAATCTGTGGGAGGAGAAGCATTTTGTTCACTTGTTCTCAAAATTGCACTCTTCAGATATACTGCCCATTTAATGACCTTGAACCTCAAATGTACCATTGGTCACTGATGACACTGACCAAGTTTTGTGATCATCGGATTCAAACTGTAGGAGGAGAATCATTTTGCAATTGTCTGCAAAATGAGTGATACCGCCCCTGTAATGACCCTTGACCTCAAAATCGTGAACACCCCGGATGCCCCTTCACTCGATGATCAGTGTGACCACGTTTCATCATGATCCATCAAACACTGTAGGAGGAGTAGCAATTTGAATCAATTGTGAACAGATAGATAAATAGATAGATAGATAGACGCGTACGATTACAATAGCTCACCCAGCCACATGGCTGAGGGTGAGCTAAAAACACAGGATTTTGATTATTTCAAAGATGTTTGGATTATGCAATTTGAAACTGCACGCCGAATGCGATATATTTTTGTTCTGGCCTATCCGAGAAAATTCACACTAACACACATTAAAAAAAAAACATGCAGAGATCTGTTGAAGCAGGCTACTGTATGCTAATGATTTTGGTTACTCTACCTGGTTTGCCAATGGTTCACCCGGGTAGGAATTCCATATCTCCTTGTCCGGGATCACCTGTTTCATGATCTTCTTCTTCAGATCCTTCTCTGATGACGGCCAGTAGCATGTCAACTGTAAAAGGAATTCATGGAAAAGTAATGGTCAATTTCAGCACTTCATGTTAACTGTCAAGGCTGAATGCGCTTTCACCAGATTATGTCTGTCAGATATCCTTTATAGAATTCTGCATAATGTACAATACTCCAATCGAAACGGGGATAAATCAGGGTTGGCCGTCTTTTACTGCTAGGTGAAAAACCTACAGTAAAAACCAGGTTTTTACCAGGAATTTTTCCCACCTACAAATTGGAAAGACTGGAAAAATCTTTAAATTCCATTCAGATCATTTTAAAATGTCTGCAAAAAACTACCACAGGGTAGGTAGGAGGTATTGGTAGAGCTGATTACTTTTTATTACAATTTGTCTATATTGTAACATATGCTGCATATGCACTGAAATATTTCTGCATGCCATATCACTGATTAAAGCTTCAGAACAAAATACCCTGTTTTATGATATCCCACTTGGCAACAATAACATGATTATTGCAGTAGTTTACACACAAGATAATCATGATATTGTCTCTGATTCTACCACTGACTACCAGGGTTGGCAATTGCTGCGGGGTTGTGGATTCCCGCACAAATATATTTGCAAAGGAGGAACTCCCGCACAAAAAATATCATCAGAGTCCTAAACTTGATACATCTGGTAATAATTACAATAATTACAATTACTGACAGCGACACAACGTCACGTGTCAATTTACTGTAGCCTTTTATTCATCACTCCATGCTTCTACTAAGGGTCCGATAGTGTGGGCTTGGACGTGCTAGCATTTTTCGTCTGTCAGCAGGGAAATCTATTTCCATTACTCTCAAATCTGGGAAATATCACAGTCCACGTTTTGTGACTCCTATAAGGTTTATTGCGTGAAAAAACGTGAGAAAAATGCAATCAAAATTCTTTGGAAAATTATGTGAATGGATTGGTATGGGTACCATTCGCAATACGATCATATTTAATTTTCTAGCCTAACAGAGTCACTAATACAAAGCCATAGCAATCCAACAGCTTAGGCCTCCAAAGAACTCGTGTATCATTATTTTGGTTTTTTCTTTATGAAAATGTCATCTTGTCACTAGGAAACCTGAACATAGCAGGATGCATGCTGCAAGCTGTTCTGATCGGACTCAAGAATCGGCACAAAATGCGATGATTACTAAATAAAAATGTCATAATAAAAATGTCATAACGAATGATGGATTCTTGTGATATATTAATAAGCAAGATTTTGTATAGTTATGGCTATGAATATTATAGCTTTCAGGCCTACATACGACGAAACGTTTTTTGCGGAATCGGTACATGTTGGGCTATTGCCGAGCGCGAAAAAACACGGAATCAGCCAAAATCATGCGCAGATTTTGCGGTTTGGAAACGCGAATTCTCCCGGGCCCTTATCATTCTATGTTCCAGAACACATGGTGTCAAACCGTGAAACATACTGTATCTGTTCACATTACACAGATCGAAGCAGAACCGTGTTTGACCAATATGACTTGACACTAAAAATTAGCACCAACTTCAGGAACACACCCTTACCTTCGTGCCTTGTTTTTCAACCCATGAGGTTGGAACACATTCCACAGTGTTGGAGCCATCAAGGAATTCAACCACGCAGTAAGTCATTCTGCAAGGAGAGAAAGAATGCAGGCAATGGTTCAAAAGCAATGTACATACTGTGGATGAGGAATGCACTCGAGGGATACAGTCGGGGATGTACATGTGGTAGTGGTCCGCCAAGACCACCACTCGGATCGTGTGAACATCGCTGGGGCCTTGAGGACCCACTGCCTTCCACCAACAACTTGGTCCACCAGGAAAAACTCAACCACAGTAACAGTCGTTTATTCACAAGCTGTGATGTCTTGTTAAATCCACCTAAAGGTGTTGCCAGAGAGCAATTGTGACAAGAATGAAATTACCAATTTTCTATTGAATTTGGTATCAAATTGAAGCTTGAAGTATGAATATGAATTTCTTTTTTTTCAATTTGACTGACCCTCAGTGCTTAAAATGGCAATTTTCGGAAAAATGCTTATTTTCTGAAAATGGGCTTGAAAAAAATTGACGCATGGGAGACCTGAGAACTAGCTTCATAAACTCTAAAATCAACATTAATGTATAAATTTATATCTATTTGGGCAAAATATGGAGTTTGTATTGTCGAGCCAGAATACTTTTTTTTACCTATTTACCCAGTTTTGTTCCCCAGGAAGCATGAATGAAGTTTGGGTTATTCTACTAATTACTGTGTTGAAATGCGAGTTGTGTATGCATGAGAAAGTGTCGCAACTTCAAATTTCCTTATTTTAGTGTTGATGACAGGCACTGTAGTGAAATGAAATGTAACGTTTGCTAGATATTCCCTGTCTAACTAAAGGGGTTGTTTTTTTACCCCAAATACGCCCTTGTTTTTTACCACAACTGACTATATTTCCATTATTTCCCAACACCGACTGCTTCTGAATAATATTTCTGGGCAACCCTGCACTGGGAAAATCCTACATTGAAATAGTACTGTCACTATGATATAAAATTCCCTGTATTTTTGATTCCTTGCCAGAGGCAAAAGGAATCTATGCAGTCATGCGTGTGTGCGTGTGTGTGTGTGCCTGTGTGTCTGTGGCGCCGGCTTGTAATCACGATAACTCAAAGTGGGTAACTTCCTGATCAAGCCTATCTGATAGAAGATTGTCCTTGGTTTAAACAAATGGACCCATATAACTGTATAATGGTTATCGACAGTTATCATTATAAATCCCAACAATTAATTGGCCGTTGTTATACACAGACTGAATTAGCTCCATCTACAAGCCTACGGTTCATCTCATCCAACTCTGAAAAGACGATATATGTGTTAAAATGTTCTCGTTGATGCTCAGGATTAAGAATGGTCTGAGCTGGGTTGACGGCCGCAGACTGACTTCTTAGTTGTCCATTTCCAATGCTTTCAGCATGCTCTGCACCGCCTGACCACACGTTGTTCGGATCTGCAACAGAGAATCATTCATAATTACAACCCGGTGAATGAGAATATACTAGCTGATGACTACTTCCACGATGATTGATTTTTAACAAAGGAGAATACACATTTTATTGAAAATGATTACCATCATTCGATACCTCATCTATAAGTACTTCGGGCAAAAGTACAACATGTCATCGTTTCGATTCGTGGACATCCGGTTATCAGAGGAATTTATATTAAACCACGATTCAGTAGTTACTGATGCTTGGTTTAGCACGTGTGCTGTGTGATGCAAATTTGTCAGTTGTTACTATTCGGGCTTGGGGTATCGGGTGTCCTGGAGCTAAATGTTGATCACTCGTTAAATTTCTTAATCTTAAAAGGGTGGCTGGCCGCAGAAGATGTATGTTGTACCACAGGGACCCATTCCAAGAAATTATGAATTTCGAAACTCTCTCATTTCAACAGATTTATTTTTTTCAATGACAGTTTGTGTATTATTCATTACAGCAGATTACCATGAGTATCGTCGTGATTGGAAAGAAAGACACGGAATAAAGGCTGCATGGGTCTTCAAATGAATCAATGTGCCAGAAATGTTAATTCCTGCATATTTCGAGACATTTGATCAGCCAGTGTCGACTGTCGACATCGATAGTTAGATGTACAGTATATGTCAGGAGTTGTAGGCCTATATCCACCAGAACCAGCCAATTTCAATTTCAGTTTTCCTAATCAACAGACCGAAATCTATCACACGGGGGACGCCACCGACTGAGACTGGTAAACAATATTTACCTAAACACCAAACGTGCTGATGGCATACACAACTGCCCTGTGGTACTCAAGCAGAGTCCTTGCCCCACGAAGGTATGCCTCTTCAGCCTCCGGATTCTTCTTTCGAGGTCCCTCCACTTCTTCCTCCTCCTCGGAAGAAGGTCTCCTCTATTTGCCTGCTTCAAGGCGAGGTGGGTCTTTACACTCTCGTCCTTCATCTTCCGGATAATTATCCATAGGGATGGGTGTATGTTTCCAACGATCTTGTTCCATCTGTTGTGGAAGCCTGAAACAGTTGTATATGACAGACGAATGTGACAGGCGATTGCATGTTCCTCCCCCATTGTTAGATAATGATGAGACAAGTTATACGTGGAACACGACCTACAATCGTCGACGAAGTGATGGGGAAATGTCAACATTGATTGAATATGGGGGATCGTCTCGAGCCTGTAGCACTAATGTCGTGACATCACGCTACTTTGTTCTCCTTATATATTAAGGGTACTACTAATATAGTACAGAAGGTATGCCATCTTCACGAATTTCAGAGAGAAGAGTAACTTTAAGTTGGAAATATTCAAATGAAACTTGGGCAGAAAGTGGGAATGACGTCACGGAATTCGTGCCACATGTTTGAGACGATCACCCACCTTTAATTCCAGTGATTTCATACACCAGCCCTCCCAACTATTCAAGTCCGCTATATCGCGAGTCGTGACCGACTTCGTTCTGAGAAACGACAACATTAGTACTGGGGTGGGTTCCATGCATGTATTTTCTTCGACGCCTGCAATAACTGCCGACTCTTTAACCTGGTGCAAACGGATTTGGAGCGTGCTGATTTAGAGAATAATCAGTCATGTGTTCATGTTTATTAATGAGCAAATCCGATGGAGCATGTTTGTTGCAGTTTTGTCTCATTGGTAGGCTACTCACTGCTGACGTCAATGAGGATAATTTTGGAATCTCTTCGGAGCGTATATTGTTTTCAGTTAGATATACTATATAGTTATGAAAAGCAGAGAAAGCGGTTGCTATTTGCCCGCTCCTCGTACGCAGTGATGAGCTGGTGCTCTCCCGTCATCTGCATGGGGTAGGGGCCGGAGGAGAGGGAACGTTCCCCCACTTCTTTGAAATGTAGCGAATCAGCCCCTTGAAAAGTGAAAATGCCCCTCTAAGAGTGCCCTTTGGTTATTGTGCCCCCACACTTTTTGAAAGTCCCCTGCACCGCCCCTGGTCGTTTGGTCAGCCCCGACTTTTTAAAATGCTGGATCCGCGTTTGGGTAAGTAAATAAAATGTAATGGTGTCGAGAAGATGACACAAAGCAAATTCGTCCCTCTTAGTCGCTCTTTGTGGCAGGCAGAGAATACCTCGGGACTATTCTGTCGCCCTTACGGTGACCGAGAAGTACTGTGGAACCTCATAGACTTTCCCTGCCAGAGTTCCTACACGAATATTACCTTCTAGTAGATGTGAGAAAAGTACAAATGACAGACGATGGCCTCCTTCCTCTTCCCCTTCGCATACCTACGTTCCTGCTCTCTGTCTCCCCGAGGGGGGAGGTCTCCCGTCCGTTCATGCCCTCTCCCGCACCCGTGTTGTGTTTTTCGCTAACCCAAAAAGATTTTTTGTAGGAATCGTGGCGTGGGAACCTCTGTGTGATTTCTCCCAACCGGCAAAACGTACATTTTATGTAGAAACTCTGACAGGCAAATTTAACGAAGTTTCCCTACCCCACAGTACTTCTCGGCCACCATACTTTCTCGCCCCACAAGATGAAATTGGTGTGGAGAATGATGGACATCCATTCACCATAGGGCTAATTTTGCTCCCAGGCACCCGATACAGGTGGACGACAACGTTAACCAACGATGAAATTGAGACATCTCAAAACACGGGGTATTTCAGACACGATAACTGTCGGAGATGTTATAACACAAGTTAGGGTAACACCAGTTAGGTTTAACACACAACGTTAACTAACGATGAAATTGACAAAACGTACGACGTTATTTAACGATGTCTTCCACTTGTATCGGTTGTCTCAGGCTAGTTTGACTATAAAAAAAAATTTACATAAAAAGCCTAGATTTTTCCGACAGTGGGGGATGAGGGTAGGGTCGGCGCAGAGTCATACACACGCAGCCATCGAATCGAATTGTGGTTATAGGCCGAAGAAAACGAGGAGTCGCTGCGCATTTCAATTTGTGCAAGCGGAGCGCGTCCCTATGAGGGAGTCCAGTTAGTCCAGTGACCATGCATTCTGTCGTGATCTCTCATCTATCCGACCCGTCGAGTTTCCAGCTCGCGGCACTCAAGATAGTAGGCTTACTCCAGAAGTGAATCCACACATCTTTTGAACTCCAATTTTAATACCAAATGTCGAGGAGTGTTCCTGATGTTTCAGGCAGCAGTTTCCAACCTGCAGTGCGCGTACTACCGGTGGTATCATTGGACTTTCTCGGTGGTACGCGGCGTGGTACACAACCTGCTTCATTTTTTGACAAATCGTATTTGATCAATATTATTGCAAATGATGCCAAACTGTAGTGTCTACTAATCCCCATGGTTACCCTGATGACCGTACGTTACTGGAAAGCGCATCAGAATTTTGGTGTGTGAATCCAGAACGCACAGACCTACCAGCTCTAGTTGTATGTCTACAGTACCCTAGTCACCCCCCCCCCCCGTCAGGGAGGCTTCCCCCTTTACCATTTCACGGGAAACTCGAGTGGGTACCGGTACGTACAAATGTTCACACCCCTATGAGGGCCTGTGTCCCGACGGTTCAGCTGTCTCCAACCTTAATTAACGAAAAATTGTACAGTGAATGCTAACAATTTCCGGCGCGCGCGCGCCGCATTTCCCCCTTGCCTTCGTGTGTTTATGCTCATGTGTAAGGTCAGTCTATCCCTCTTTTAATCTTTGTATAAGCAAGACAATTGTAGCATAGGCTATAGATGTGAGTCTTATAAATCTCTTCAAAATTTCCCTGGAAGAGACGAGTCATTCAGTCGGGACTGTGAACGCACTCCCCGAGAAACTTTTCACTGACAGGACCTGACCAATTGGCCAGGCTTGTTCAGCTTGGAGAACGAACTCACAGATACATTCAGTGCCACGGTAGCTTAAACAAACCTACATGCTCTGTGCAGTTGTCAGGTCGGGAATGCCCAGCCCAGCCCTATCTCAGTAGAAGCCAGTCGATGCATAATTGAAGCGTCTGCATATGATTCAGTGAGATGCCCATTTTCACTGTCTGACGAACAACCCTCTGCACAGTTTGTATTTATTTTAGACAAATATTTTTAGAAAGAAAACTGAAGTCCAAGAAAATAAAAATGCCAAAAATTGTTGTTATGACATAGGTGGTAGGGTGAGGATCGGATCATTGTATCTTGCCCCCCCCCCCGCGGACCGCCAACACAAATCGCCGCCCTTGGTAATAGCCCTATTAAATGTGGTCATTTTCGTAGTCCGAACCAGGAAGGCGGAAATGTCGATTTAAACGGACTGATCTAACCTCTTTGAAGTAGGCCTGCTGTAACAATCAAAATACTGTACTTCGAATAAATAATTTCTAGGGAACTTCATTCACTGCTAATAAAATAACAATTAAAAGGTGACATAGCCCTTTTTTCGATTTTGGGCGCACTTCAGTAGCTCCCTGGCCCACTCTGCGGCGCCATTAAACTGAGAGGATTGCCGGTGTGGGTCCACCAGGGGGGTTCGGGGTAGGTGAATTGGTCTTGTAGACACTATATAACAGAAATGTTCTAACCCGTTAATCAAGTGCCCTCCACTGAACATTTCTTCAAAAAAGATCCCGCGGTAACCAGAAGGGTGGAGGGAGGCACTTGACCCCTATCGTTGAAGTTGAAGTTGACCTTATCCACCCTCTTGATGAAAGCGTACTTTCTGGCCAATGGGCTAATTTAAGGCTTACTCTCAACTACATCGTTCCAGAACATCGGGGGGAACAGGTTTCCGTCCATGTACGTTGATTCGAAATAGCCGATGAACCGCCCGAGGGCCGGGTACCGTGTAACCAGAGCTCTGGTTTGTTGACATGTAGACAAAGTGCTGCAAGGAAAGACAGGAGCCAATGGCTGCGTGATTCCTTACCTTAAGTGCATTAAATGGTTAGCAAACGCACAAATGATTCTCAGTATTTACTGTTGCTATGAAATGAAAAACTTATTAGCTGGACTACATTTCGCCCGCCTCTCACGGATATTATAATGGGGTGCGCAACAATGTAATGGTATAGCCATCCATACTATCCACTTGGTAATTTGCCCCACTCCCCAATGATGCCATCAAAGCAGGTTGCAAGAAAATCGAACATACAGTTCCCGAGATATTTGCATTCGGAGTATTTGTTTCTAAGCCCCGCTCAATCATGAATATCATCGAGATCAGCACCAATACTGAGGGTCAAGGCATGTCTACTTGCGCTACTACCCAATGGTGTCACCAAAGCAAGGTGGAAGCGAGTCTGACACATGGTTCTCAAGATATTGACATTTGAATGATTTACGTCTAAGCCCCGCCCACTCATGAATATTTATGAGATCGGCATTTAACTCAGCCTCTTCGCCTGTTTGGATAAGGCCTATCGGGCTGCATTTTGTCCAAAGCATGCAATACCTAACCTTCTGAAGAATTGCAATGGAGCCACCTATCTAAAATTTGACCGTACCTAACCGACTGAAGAATTGCAATGGAGCCACCCATCCAAATATGTCAATGCTGCTCTGGTGCATTCCTTGGACAAAATACAGCAAGATAGGCCCCATCCAAATGCGCGAACTAGGTGCTTAACTACAATTGGGACAAACTATTGACTACGGTGTAAGGCACCCAGCCGTCAAGCATGAATATTATTGAGATCGGCACCGAAAACAATAGGGACAACCTACTTACTATGCGGCACCCACCACCCAAGTATGAGAACGATCCAAATTTTGTCTTCCACTCATCGTGTATACGAGATATTTTGAGTACTACAAAATTCATAGTGATAGATCCTTACCACTTGTTGGTGTTGACAGTTTCCTGCAACCACTACACTCTGGGCACTTGGTCATTTTCTCCGGTCCAAGTGCCCAGAGTGGATGCACAAAACTGTCGACACCCAGCAGAACGGTAAGGATCTATCACCATAAACTTTTTAATATTGAAGAAGACGATCCAGTGAACCTATTTTCCCATCTGAGATATTTGTATCTACTAACTATGGGCAATTCCCCACCCAAGTATAAGATCCATCCGATCTTGTGTCGTCGACTTATCATGCTAATAAGATATTTGAGGATTTTGTTCTAAGGAACATTAATGAGATCGGCACCAAAACAATAGGGTCATTTACTCATTACTTGTGATCTACCACCCAAGTATGAGAACAATGGGTGGAATAGCTCAGTCGGTAGAGCATTGGACTATGGATCATATGGTTCGAGACCCAAGTCGAGCAGATCACGTTTTCCGTTGTATCCTTGAGCAAGGTACTTTACCTCGATTGCTCCTCTCCACCCAGGTGCTATTTGGGTACAACAGCACCCCAGCTTCCCGAATAGGTGATTCTCTGGGTTGCCAACTGGGCAGCAGCTGTTGGCTATATCGGGCCGTGGGACTCGTGAGGATCCCACTGCGCCTTGACCCACTCCCCGGCCGTATTGACCTTGTAACTCCGCTGAGCACGGGTGGTGATAGGAAGAGAGGGATGGCATGCTGCATGGGCAACAGCTTGTCCTCCTAAAGTCATTCGCCCAGGCGGGTACTGCACCATAGTCTGCTAAGACTGATGGATGCCTACATTATAACCATTCAGAGTGTGAACGTACTTTCTCAAGCACAGATGAACGATCAGTTAACAGGAAATTGCTATTCTATACAAAACGCTTGTTATCCGGTACCCGTATTTAAATCATAAAAAACGCACGAACAAACAGTTTGATCTTCTCGCCCCATAACAGTGGGCTGTGCTTCTTCGGAACATATGATAGGAATATGTCCCGGTTTGGTGTTCGGCACAGATGGCTGACGGGTGCGCGCGTGTGTGGGCGGGCGGCGGAGTCAGACATCCGTGCCAAAGATCCCAGCAATCCTGCACTACATCCAGGTGGAATGGAGAGCCCTTGCGTGGGGTTGTCAAGACCCAACTGACCCTCATGAAATGCGCACAGGTGACCGTTCGTATTCACTCCGTGACAATAGCCGGTTGATCGTCGCCATACAACCTAAGTGGGTTCCCCCGCCGGTCCGGGTAGTGAAATTGGTTCGAGGTACTCTCTTTCACCCGGGAGATCGGGGGTCGATTCCTGGTCGTGTCACACCAAAGACTTTAGAAGTGGTAGTTGCTGCCATCTAGCTTGGCGTTCAGCATAAGGGATTGGAGCAGCGAAAAACGAGGGTAGGTATGTTGACCCCCACCTTTACATTGAGGTCGCGTCATCAGAGGTACTGCATTGTTCCTTGTACTTGGTGAAGGATCGCAGCAGATATTGCAGTACACATGTCTGCACACACGCCGGGCCTTGTCGTGGGTTCGATCTCTTGTCCGGCGAGTCCTTCATAACAAGAATATATAACACAGAAGTGTTGTTGTGTTTTTTTACAATTTATCTTACGCGATGGAGGGCGCGCCCCATAGATCCGTGCGCCTGGTGGCAACCGTCACAATTGTTTTGGTTGCTAGGACTGGCTATTTCCAGCGTGTGTTCTAGTTCACCTTTTATCGAATCTTCTGGCAAATGTACCGTAATAGCTCGGGTCCGCCCCAAGCGGCCGCGGCGTGTCACTGGCGGATCCAGGGTATATTTAGCTACTTTTCTCGATTTTTTGTTTATCATTATTCAGCGAATTTTTGAAACTTTTTTGGCCCACCTTTGGGTGAGGCCATGGCCCCCGTTGCCCCTCCCCCTTGGATCCGCCAGTGCGGCGTGTGTTGGGGAAACTGGTTAAAGCTGCATCTACTTCGTAAGAGCGAGGACAATTTATGTTCTAGCACCAAATGTTTTGTATTCACCCGGTTATATTCCGCGTGACCCACCCCCCTCTGACAGACTGAATCAGCACTACCAGAAGCAGCGATATTGTTTGGTGGGTAGTTAAACTGAACTACACACCTGCCATCGTGTTATGCAGCGTCAACAAGATAAAACAGTAACACGTCTTCCCATCCAGCCGCCTTTCACGACAGGCAGGGAATACTTCGGGCCTATTCTACTACCCTGGCAGGGGCGGATACAGAGGGGACTAGGTGACTAGGCACCCCCCCAGTAACTGTTGCACCCATTTATAAAAGGACATATTTCAGGCCCTGAGATATAACAAAACATTTGTAAATTATTGCCCAATTCGCATCTGAGCACACATATATAAACATTCTAAAGTGGAGTGGACAACCCCTCCCCTTACACCCTGCACCCCCCAGGACACAGATCAATAGTCACCCCCCTTCACAAACTTCTTGATCCGCCACTGCCTGGATCCGCAAGAGGAAAGGAATGAGAGGACTACAGGAGTCAGAAGGCAGTAGGCTATGTACTGACCGTGTGCGAAGCGCGTGGATTTTGGTTTGTTTCAGTCCCCAAGACTCCCTATACGAAATCATCAGTATTCATTCGGGTGTGCAGCTTAGCGTAACGAAATATTGGACTATTTGCGACCAGTGGCGAAACAAAACGGGGCATGGAGGGGCAGTCGCCTCTCCCTACACGGGTCAGGGGGCGCTAAATGAAGGTAGACGAGAAGATACACGACGAAAAATATAGATCTGGTTTTACCCAGTGTCAGAACTTCTGACAATGAGCTGTTTTCCAGCTTCAAAGGACAGACGAACATACTCTGTAAACCTTAT
>JAODUJ010255180.1:0-15708 GCA_027564615.1 Psolus chitonoides
GTCCTGACCCCCACACTTTTGAAAACTGATCTACGCCCATGGGTATAATTCCCAGAAGATATTACAGACCCATCCTAATACCTATGAAGTACACTGATGGAAGCATCACTCATCTGACACTGATGAACAGTGTTTGACCACAAATGCAACACAAACAAAAAATTGTTGAATAGAACAAATGGCACAGAGTAATTTGGCTGTTCCAATCTATACCCCTCCCCCCTCAGACTCAGCAAACAAGACTTCACCCCTCGGTCTTTAGAAGCAATTTCTATGCCATGAAAATTGGTAACTTGAATATAATCATAGGATTAGAGTTTTTTGGCTCATCATCATCGAGGAACCCTGAAGCTATGTGATCATGCATGAACACCGGCTCACCTTCTCTTCTCGAATAGTGTTCACTGTTCAGAGAGTAATGAGGTAGGCATGTAGCTATTAACCAGAAATCCAAAAGGATTATAGATTCCTTGATTGTCTGAAAGCCTGGTTTAGGGATCATGCATTCAAATCTCCACTAAAATCGATAGGGTCCTTGTATTCATTATGAGAAACCTACACACCAAATGTGAACTTCATCGGACCAGGCGTGGTCGTCTTAACGTGTTTACAAGGTTTTCAGAGTCTGACCTCTGTTGACCTCCCCCACAAACAATAAGGATCATGTACTCATTATGGGGAACATACATGTATGAACTTGACCCGACCAGGCATGTTCGACTTAGGGTGTTTACAAGCAAAGCATCACATACATACACACATACATACATATGCCGGCATGACTGCATAGATTCCTTGAGACTGTCAGCAAGGAATCAAAAACCCATCTTGCTCCCGGGACCACCATTTTACATCCCCATCCGATGAACAAGAAAGAGTGATACGCTCAGCCTTCAGCCACTTTCCTGAATGTTGAGAGATGTTAGCAAAATGTCAAAGTTAGTTGCTTCCCACTACAATGGAACCAGAAATGGCAAGACCATCAACAACTGCAATACGGCTTTTGACGAACAGGTATCAAGGCACGAGTGGGATTTGAACCTGGGACTCTGTGGTGCAAGTGGCCATTCAATCCCCTTCACTACACCACTACCAAGTGTGTGTGTCAATAAGTTTGTGATTTGCTACTTTACATTGATCACCAATGAAACACTTATTCATGCTATTCCGTGCATTTTCATACTGTAGACCGGCACTGTAGTACTTAATATTGCTTGTTTACGAATTAGGATTCTATTTCTCATGAACCCAGAGTAAATTTATCCTATAATTTTTATTGATACCTACCCTCCATTTGCTGCCTTTCTTTTCCTTCAGTGAGTACAGAACATCTTTCAATATACCTAAAAGAGAACAGACAGAGACAACATGAACAAGGCTGAAAGTAACTTTACAATGACCAGGAGCAGGGCAGAACAAATTTTTCATCTGACAGAGCCTATTTCGAGGGTGAGAGACTGACTTATTGCCAAATCTTTCAAAAAGCTGTAATAGCGGCTGGCAAGATCTACAGTTTCAGACTTAATACGAGTTTATGAGTGGAAACTTTTGTGGAGGTATTTTTCACAACATCAATAACTCTTATCATGCTGAACCAAATGGAAGGCGGCCTCATTTTGGCCTCAAGAGAGCTCTATAAAAGCCGACACCGTAGTTCGATCAAAACAAACACTTGCGTTCTGGCCATCACATTCTACAATTTATGCTATAAACGCAAAGCGGGGTATCTCGTTAGGCAGAGTTACATCGTTTTGAATGCTGCATGTTATAGGGCACCTGCATGATAAGAGTTTCCCCAAAACTTACTGTTTTGGGCTTTCACGAGCTACCACACTTACCGCCATGTGACATCTAATTTGCATATTCGACTCGACTGTGCGCAATAAACGGAACCTTTGACCTACATAGCACCCAATGTACGTACACCTGAACTGGGCAAATAGGAATGGGCAACCCTCATTATTTCGCATTCCCCGAACCCAAGAGACAGCTAGTGAGTCAGTGACGAAAAGCTAGCTCAGACTCACCGGCAGAGGCGGTTGGCCGAAGAATGGTAAGGGAAGACTGAACTTCACTAGCCTAGAATCTGGCAGGTGCAATTGGAAGAAAGAGCAATTCTTTAGAAAACCGAAAACCACCCCAGGAAATTGCCTGATGCCTAACCATGAAAGCCTCATCCCCTAGTGAGAGCGGGGGCACGGCACGGCTGAGCGTTCTAAAAGGGGGTGGGATGGTGGTAAGTATGGTAGCTTGTGAATACCCAAAACAGTAAGTTTTGGGGAATTTACATTGCCAGAACCATACTCAACACCATGTGACATCTAATTTGCATAGACTGGCATTGCAGAAAACGGGTGAGAGCTACCGGTTAGAGCTACTGCACGACCAAATGCCGCCTCTGCGGCAAGTGAATCCGAGAGATAACAGGCCACGAAGGTGGAAGGAGTCTTCCGAGCCGCCTTGAGGATGTCGGGAACCGAGACGCCTGCGAACAGGGCCCTGGATGCCTCGACCCCTCGGATCTACTGCGCTCTAGCATTGCCCTGTGCCTGCGGAGTGCGGACGAATGACCTCTGCCAACCACTGAGAAATGGTATCCTTAGAGGCCGCAGTATGCTGACCTCCATGGAGGATGAACAGGCTAGTAGAGGAGCAAATGTCCTAAGTCCTGCTCGTAGAACCATTTCAGGGCTCTGACGAGACACCAGAACCTATCCTCCCACATGGAGGAGAGAGTTCCAACTTCGGGGATGAAGATATCCCCGGGAATAGAGTCCAAGGTCTGATTTTGGTCAGAAAAGCGGGGTCGGGTACCAGCCAGACCCCGTGGTTCTTTAACCCAATGTGCCCGGCTTGGTGGAGAGTGCCTGAGGAAAGCTTCTCCCCCTGGCTGAGGCCGCCGCTATCAAAAATAGGAGTCCTGTGAGTCAACAGAGAGAGCCCTTGCATAGGCGGACTCGCCAAGGCTTGTAACACTGCATTGATGGACCATGAGAGAGCTAGTGGACGAACAATGGGCTGTGTGTTACTCATGCCCCTCAGGAGTTGAGCTAGAATCGGATTGTTGCCAACCTACGATCCATCTCGAAAACCGTGATGGATCGTACCAATGGCCGACCAGTAGTTCTTTATGGTACCTACTGTATAGAACTCGGAGACCTTGCCTAGAGAGGTGTTACTTGGAGTAACTTTCTCTCGCTGTCACCACTGATAGAATCTTGCAATTCGGGAATGGTAAGTAAATTGTAAGTTAAAGTGAACGGTCTCCGTGACCTGGCTGCCAAGTCGGCAACGTCCTCCGGAATTCCCTGTGTAACGAGGGTATTTCTGATCTAGACGCCATGCAGAGAGATGGAGATCCTGAACTCTGGGGTGGTGGACTCGCCCCCGGTCCTGAGAGACTAAATCTTAGCAGGAAGGGAACAGGAAGGAGTGGTCCACCACCAAGCTGAGAAAGGAGGGGAAACCAATGTTGGCAGGACCAAAGAGGGACGATTATAAGAATCATTACCCTGGACCCTCTGACCTTGAGAAGAACCCAGTGGATCAGGCTGAGTGGGGGAAAAGGGTAAGCATCGAGCCAGTCCCAGGAGAGGGACAGGCGTCCGTCTCTCATGCTCGAGGGTGAAGTACCTCGAGCAGAAGGTTGGAAGCTTCGCATTCCCCGTTGTGAACATATCCACTAGGGGCCTGTGGAGGTTCCAGAAAATCCAAGACGTCCACGGAGGCGCGAGTTCCTACTTCCCCTGATTCAATCGACCTCTGGACAGCGCATCGGCTAACAGGTTTTTCTTTCCCGTGATGTGAGAGGCTCGCAGGTGGATGTCGTTGCAATAGCACAGCATCCAGAGAATTCTCGGTGTACCTTCGGCGTGAGTATAGCATGAAACGCAGCCTGGCATCGGGGAATTCACATCGCCAGAACCATACTTACCACCACGTGACATCTGGTTTGCATAGACTGGCATTGCAGAAAACCGGTGAGAGCTACCGGTTAGGTGGGTGCAAACCCTGGGGAGGACGCGCTAGAACAGCACAACCATAATGCCGCCTCCGCGGACGTCTACCGAGGCGCGATATCCCACTCCCCAATGACTCACTCGACCCCTGGACAGCGCCTCGTCTAACAGGTTCTTCTTCCCCGCGATGTGAGAGGCTCGCAGGTGGACGTCGTTGCGATAGCACAGCATCCAGAGAATTCTTGGCGTACCTTCGGCGTGAGTATAACATGAAACGCAGCCTGTCATCTGAGAATTTACATCGCCAGAACTATACTTACCACCATGTGACATCTAATATGCATGGACTGGCATTGCATTGCAGGTGGATGTCGTTGCGATAGCACAGCATCCAGAGTATTCTCGGCTTCCCTTCAGCGTAAGTAAAACGTGAAACGCAGACTGACAATGGGGAATTCACATCGCCAGAACCATACTTACGGTACTTACCACCATGTGATATCCAGTTTGCATAGACTGGCATCGCAGAAAACCGATGAGAGCTACTGTACCGGTTAGGTGGGTGCGAATCCTAGGAAGGACGCGCTAGAATCGACGACCAAATGCTGCCTCTGCGGACGTCCACCGAGGCGGGAGTTCCCACTCCACCCGACTCACTCGACCCCTGGACAGTGCATCGGCTAACAGGTTCTTCTTCCCCACGATGTGAGAGGCCAGAGAATTCTCGGCGTACCTTCTGCGTGAGTATAACATGAAACGCAGCCTGGCATGATTAGGCTATTTTTTACAGCTTGTCAATGCTATAATAGTGCATCAAGTTGTCGGTAGTAAAGTTGGATATTCATTATGTTGTGGCGCTACTTGTCTGTTACTGTATGTACTAGCAGCGTTTGAACTTGAACCGCAGTATAGTGTCAACAACCACAGTGAACGATGCGGGTTAAATCCGCCGTTAATTTGTCATTCTTTCATCAATCGTCTTGAAATTTGGAAAGCGAAGTCAGTAAAATATATACCTTGGATTGGTCCTGTTTTTACCTTGATTCTTGTTGGATTTGTTTTTTTCTTCAAATAACCTGCCGATTTCCCAGTATTGCTAGCTTTTTTGTACAGCCATCATTTTGGATGGAATATGCAGGTCAATTGCTGATTGGAGAACCTCTTGGAACTTATGCCACAGCTGTTCAGTATCCAATGAATTCATGTAGTCATCTGTAAGCCCATTAAATATTGTGATCTTATCATCAACAAGCCAGTTCGGAGATACACCATGGAGCAGTATTGCGCAATAAGTCAAAAGTTTGTTTGGGAACATGATTGGTGAGTTGACGATATAGCCATAGGCTCTACTGTGTAGTAGTAGCTACGTCACGAACAAAGGTCAGATCGACAGGACGGAAGTTGCAATAATTCGTTGAATTCGCTTTCCCCGAGAAAATAATTATTTAAAAATAAATAGTTATTTATTGATAATATCTGACAAAGGGAAAATAGCTAGTGGAAATTATTGTTTACGAAAACGTGGTCTGGAAGCCGAGAGAAATTTACCGAGTCCATAATGAACCTTGTACACGCACTAGTAACCTTGTACAGGCAGGGCTATACTGGTTGTATGGACAATGTGTCAGTGCAGACTTACCGGCCTTAGGCCTAGACCCATTTCGAAAATAGTCAACTGACGTCAATTTAGATCGTGATTATTCGTTCTCTAGCCCCAATAAAATAACATCCATCAACTTTGTTTGCAACGTAAACTGTTAATATTCATAAGGCAGGTAAATTTAGGGATAACCTAATTGTATAGAGAACAAATTTGAGACAACAAATACTGAACACCCCTAAACAGGACTACATGAAATTCCTGTGTGTTGTGAGTGAGGCGGTCAACTTAAAATACACAGTTAAACAGACTCAACTATTTTCTAGCAGGGGTGTGGAAAATCGGGTCATACATGTTTGTATTGCTCTCATTCGTACGAAAGCTGTAAATAAATTCCCGCTCAAAACACACTGGATTTTATTACTTTTAGAGGACGTGATCAATAAATGAGAACAGAAACTTGTTATAGCACATATTTTCTTCATGTGGAGCCCACTGTTAAATTTTTCTGCTGTCAGTTAAATGAAAATGAGGCGAATTAGTTCACAGTAATTATTTTCAATATTGCTATAGTGTGGTGAGTCAACGCTGCAGAGTGGAATTGTTCCCAGATGACCTTCTCCGGGAGGTCACCCCCGCATGAGCATAAGCTATCTCCGAACTAGCTTATTATTATGGCAATGTGTTAGGTAGAAATGTACTTCCCAAGCTCTAATGTCTGAATGTACCGTCGCACAGTGCGACTTTAGCAAAACTTGAAGAGCGCATTCACTCTATGTGAAATCCCAGTTCAACGCCAATTTTGACAGTTTGACGCCAATTTCCGGGCGTTTGTCCATTCTTTGCACACTATAATATATAATATATAACGGTCACGGTCTCGGTTTGCATGGTAATTGATAATCCTCAAAACAAGGCCTCCACTGAGACATTGCAACCATAGCTTGCACCATGTGTCACACGTCCCTCATGATAGACGCACGACATGTCCGATATGCATGCGCATGACCCGGCAAGCACTTATGGCTACAAGAATTCTTCCAAAATCAATTTGATTAATTGATAATTTTAGAAATACACATTTTACAGTTGAAATTACAAATATAAACACTTGGTATTATAGCCTACTGTGCTTGACCCATACTAGAAGCTCATGTGAACCTAACCCAAATACATATCTTGGTCTTACAACCATCAAAATCTCCCAAAAACATTTCAAAAATTCCAACCACCACTTCCGGGTTAGTCATGCGCAAAAAAACTGGAATTTGCTAAAAAATATTGAAATTCAGAGCTTTGTACCAAAACAGTAGCGGAACTGGTACCTACACATTTATGTACATAGCAAGTGGCATGGTGATTGCTTACCTCGAGAAAAACTCGCCTAAAATTGCGTCAACCACAACATTTGGTGTGTAAATTTCACCAGATAATCTTTACTTGCGGGTTCGCGAAAACACTTGGATACATTGACCTAATTTTTCCAAAAAACGTGCGGAATATGACACGAAAATAGATTGTTGGATGTGTTGTCAATTAGATACAAACTACAGTGTGACTTCCTGGTATATATTAAAGGGGTAGTACCAGTATTAATGAAGGTGCTATTTCAGAGCCCCTTATTAAGGGGCTACTGGGAGTGAAAGTCCAATGTGCACTAATGGTTCCTTGCTGAATGGAATGAAAGTGTAAGGAACATACAAACAAAATATGAGCTCAATTGAAGTTTGCCTATGGTGATTCTAAGATTTTCAGTGATTGACCTCTATTGACCTCAAATGACCTTTGACTTCTACTAGAAACAACAGAACCATGTACTAACAATGACTATGAAATAGTAAACGATTTCCATCGCTCGGCGTAAAAAGAGGCAAGCGAACACTATCTCTCAAGATTAGAATATCCATTGAATATTATTTTGTTAATGCCAAGAAAACCCTGAAAACATACAAGTCTCAAGAGAATATTCGCCGAAAATGCTTAGTAACCATTACCCAGTGTTAGAGACAACACCTCGAGGAAACTATGCCTAAACTCAAATCATGCCATCTCCATAATAAAATACCTTTGTCAGGTCTTCCTGAACATCGTTATAACAAATATGGTTATATGTTCCGGGACTCGTTTTCCAACTGTGTAGTGTATAATATTGCCTCTCAGAAAATGGTATATTATGTTACCCAAACAGAAAACTAATTTTCGATGTTATTTAATGGTTGGTTATACAGCCACTGGCCCAGATGAATAAACATGAGACGCATGCACCCCGGGCGGTAACATGTAAACAGTGTCTCTATATTCAGTTAATAATCTCGATCCTCGAGGGAAGACTCATTTTCTTCGGAATATGTTGTTTTCTGACTTGTAAATTCAACTCAAAGCTTTCATATGAGTTAAAAAGGTATGGCGATGATTATGCAGACGTCTCTGAGGTTAACACAGAAGGTACGGGCAATGTTAAGTAAACTCATATACATGTTGCCTTTGTTTATCATTTTATATCGTTTGGAAGCAGTAGCTTCATTTCTAACTTGTCATTGTTTATCATTCCGGTTTTTAACCATTTAGAGTAGACCCTGCCTGGGTCGCATGTGACCTTACCTGTTCACCTGGCCACGCACAGCTCGAAACTGCCAGTAGGAAGCCCCAATATGTACCAGTTGAATGCAGAGGCACTGGAGCGTGGCGCCCCGGCCTGTAACGAACAAAAGGGGCTGGCTTAAGCGGCTTCTCAGCCATTGTCACACAAATTACCCCCGGCTTAATTACAGCCGTGGGTTAAATGGGTTTATTCAAAAAAAACTTCTATGCCTATAGTAACGATGGAATCACGCCCTTCGCTTTGCAGAGATGTCCTGGCCCGCGACTGTCTATATGCATAGTAGGTAAGCAATCACAAATTGATACAGTTGTATTGTTATTGAGATTTTGCTTGTGCTCTTAAAAGAATTGTTCAAAAAAGACAAAAGCGAACAAGTTGTAAAACAACACTTTCCGTTTGTGCAATAATGTACAAGTATAGGCTTGAACGACTCGCCCGGACGAGCAAGCTATTGAAAACCTGTCATTATGATCAATGATCATTAATGATGAAGCCATGTCGCACACGTGTGTACGTACGTTGTTTGTACGAGCGGTCACTGCTAATTTCAGCGGGGACTGTTCCTAGCCTTTCACAACGCGTTACGTTACATGTGCATAACAACAACATCAACAACAACAACAAAAAAAGGCGTATACATCCCAAACTTCGGACTAAATTACGCTTCTCTTGTTATGCCTACGTCTAAAATAATTTATTACCGGAACTCATTTGGGCTCGTAAAGTCGATCTTCCTCCCAACCAACGGAATGATTATTTATACGGTATCAATTTTGTGTCAAAATAGTCACATAGGGGCTTTAGTGTAATCTTATCTCGTGTCTGCAATAAACAAATAATTCATACCAACGTGTGTCTCCACGAATCTGGTAACTCTACACACATTCAGTAATAAAATGTGTAATTTTGATCAATTTTCGCATCATCTTTACAAATATTCTTCTTACCAGTAATCCCCACGGCTTTTCGTTGCAACCTCTTTAGTGGATTAGGTCTCAGCAGTACAGTTGCATACCGATCAACCAGTGTTTTTTGAAGGAATTGTCCACCTCTAAAGAATTTGTTCATTTTTAAAGTGTCTCTAATTTCGTTCGGACGACTATTCAGTCTATTCGGAATCAGTGGCATATCATTCAACTCGGTGTTGTATGAATAGAAGTAATTTTCCATCTCCAAAGATTTCTTTTCTTTTTAAAGTGTGTCTGTACTTTCGTTTGGGCGACCATTTAGTGCCCTACATTTACGTTACAACTTGACTGAAGGTTTTTTATTTAACAGTGACGTAACGATGCATGTTTATTGGAGGCGGTAGGAAAATTCAATGAGCAAGAGTTGTTCTGCATAGGTGACCCGAAAACGTGTGATTGAAGCTTCTGACTTAAAAAACAAATATTTAAAGAAGATGCCCAATTTTGAAGAAATATTCACTGAAACAATATAGACCAATATACAACCCAAAACACTATCAAATTTGTGGTTGAAAATTTATGAAGACCAAGTAATATTGAATAAATATGGTGATAATTGAAGAATATATTTTTTGTGTCTCCAACGAAATCTGCTTCTCAAATTGTGTAAGCAAATGAACTGTCTTCAAGGTTGGCTCAAATCTACTTAATCCAGATCGTCTTTATATCGTTAACTTTTCACCAATTTGAAATTGTTTTCTGCAGTCGGACCTAAAGCAGTAAAGTCTGAACTCAGAGTAAAACTCTAAATAATATATGGTACCGGTACTGACTGTGTAGTTCATAACATGCATCGCCGAAAGACTTTAATGTATTTTAAATTTAAAACTTGATTCATTAGCATATCTCAACTCCCCTATATACTGACCATCGTCTTAGATTTTTCATAGAACATCGGTATTTTGAAACAAATGCAATGTCTCTTCCTTAGAACGCAGAAAAGGCCACCACCAATACATGTCCACCCCTATCATGCAACAAATTGTAAAAAAAAACGACACTCATATGGGGCAATCCCGACCGGACATGTACACTATGTAAGGTAGCTATGGATAATGTAATTGTGACGTCACGCCCATGCTACGGTGAAAACAAAGTTTATTTACTGATTCAATACAAAACGGGCATTTTCATACAATTCCAGCTGTTCTAATTAACAAGATTTTTGCGTTTCCAAGACATGGTGATTGACCTGGTCAAATAACCTTTGGCCGAAAACCTAATTGAAATTTTCAAACTGAAAGGGAAATATAGTGTTTGTTTCAGTTACAAGACCATGTTCAAAATACGATTGTTCACTACCAGAACTTTTCATAATATACGGTACTGTACCTATATATGTTTAGAGCGTGGCGTAGCGATATGACCGGGAGCCCTTTGGCGGCCGTTTGGCCGGGTCCCCTTTTCTGATCGCCGTCCTGGGAGGGAAGTGGGTCTCACCCTGCACAGTTAAGGGTCCATAGAAGCAATCTGGTGCAATATTTTTCCACTTAGGGCTATATTATATGATATAATATTTTCAGATTTCTACCTTTTTAAAAACACTGCGGGGCCTCTTTTGGGTCGGGGCTCCTTGCTCTACCGAGTCAGAGCGCAAAGGCGTTACGCCACTGGTTTGGAGCCTGATGAGCGCATAGGCGTTACGCCACTGGGTCGGAGCATGAGGTGCGCATAGGCGTTACGTCAATGGTTTGGAGCCTGAGGTGCGCATAGGCGTTACGCCACTGGTTTGGAGCCTGAAGAGCGCATAGGCGTCACGCTACTGGTTTGGAGCATGAGGTTCAAACCAAATTGAATTGACAGAATTTGATGGAAAATCGGATTGGTGCCTGTGTTGGCTCTTATTTTATTCTCTGTTATTGGAAGATGAGCCACTGGCTCACCCATTTGAAATGCAATATCTACAAAATGGAGTTTTTTACATGATAGTAATAGTAGATACAAATAGTAACGTATTTTTAAATATATATACAGATATCACAAACATCGATGTAGAAATATCGAGGTACAATGTGATGTGATGAAATCAAAATAATATAGAAAACACAGTTCAATCAACTTCCGAATATTGAGAGTATTATAAGTCTAAATTGTTAACATATTTAATATTGTATGTTGGCTCCTAGGCTGGACTGCTGCTGGAATACGACAAAGATAACTTCAGATTTAATCTGTTATAGTAAATAATACAGTGTGCATTTTTTAGAACGTTAACGAGAAGACGCGTTGAGGCTAGCAACGTCCCTAACTACTACAAAATCTACTAAAACCCAAGGTTGGTAAATAGAAAATAGATCTGTGGGCCTGACGTTTCGACTGTAGAACAGTCTCTCTCAGAGGCTTCAATAAATTTTAGCCTTTGAAAAAGTCTGTTATACAGTTGAAACGTCACACCCACAAATCTATTTTATAAAAACTATTTTTGTGCCCACAAAATTGAAAATGTGTCCTATTCTCTCTTCTACTGAGTATTTTGAGGGTAAATAAAAATCATTAGATGTCATTATATGGGATGTACTTTTGGAATAGGTGGAAGGAATGACAAAACTTTTTTTACGAGCAAATCCACCAACACTGTATGTACCTTGAACAGTTGAAGTCCGTTTTTGAGAATATGATGTTGTCAATTTGACATTTGCAGTAACAATATTTCGTTAAAAAATCAAGAGCAATATGATGAGATCCTGAGAAATGCTCTCACATTAAACTTTGTCAATAAGTAGTTTTCCGTCCCTTGATCGCTGAACGTACAGGCGGTCCGTCAAAAAAGAAACCGACAGTGGAGGACACGAACACGTTTAACTGCTGCACCGGTTGCATACGATACGTGTATGAATATGGTACATACCAACACAGTGGCGTGCGCAGGATTTCATCAATTTGTATGGGTGGCGGGGCCGAGTTCCTATTTCCCTTAAGTTCCTTAAATTCCCCGGCTGAGCAACAAAGGTGGTGGAGCCATGCACCCCCCCCCCTCCCTCCTTGCGCGCGCCACTGAGCCCACACCTGGTACGAAAGTTGGAGCAGCCTATGAACTGATACTAAACACCCGTCTCTCGCCCCAAAGAGAATTTTGTATCCCAGGATGCAAAATTCTGAATGGGTTAGTGGACCAAACATAACATCAGTTGAATTCACCAGTAGCCTGCTGAGGTCTATTCCACAATAGCCCTTACATTAAGGAAATCACTGTCAAACCAACTCATACGCCCACGTTGCCTAATATTGATAACAATTATTATAATTATTTATTTTAAAATACACATCCAATGAACAGTGTAAACGAAGACCATTACTCGTGAGATATAATGAAGAGGAAGATGCAGCTATTATCTATTTCACAATTCTGTATTTTAAATCTGAACATTACTGTCCATGTCAGGTAATCCTTCGACGAGAAAGGCAAACATTGTGTCACTCTCTGTTTATGAACGGTACGGTATAGAATAGACTATAAACTTTAATGTATAGTCATCCTATAGCTTTTATGATGTGATTTTAATGGATAAAGTATGCCTCGTGCGGAAGATACTATCCAGATCCATGGTAATAGGGAATCAGTTTCAAGTTTACTTAGTTTATTTTCCTAATACGTAGAAACTTATTGGAAGATCACATCAATTTCGTTGCGTGTCTCATATATCATGTATATACCGTACCGCATACGAGTCTCGCGTGCAGTAAGTAGGCCTGATTATGTTAGACATACAACCCATAATATATAGTTGAACGTATATAACCCTCTACACACATTAATTAAGATAAATAGGTTTTTGTACATGATATATGTCGATCGGTCCTATTCAAAGACAAAACGGTAGGTGACATGCCTAAAACTAGGTAAGGAGAACAATGTTAGTTACAACAAGAACCCTCTTATAGCCTATGTAAGAAGGACCCTTTGATTTCTATCAAGAACCCTCTTTATAGTTATGACAAGCACAACCCTTTGAGTTCTAAAAGGATCCCACATTAGTTTTAACGAGAAACCAGTACTTCTATCAAGATCCCCTTTTAGTTCTAATAAGAAACCTGTTTTAGTTTTAGGAAAATTATTTTACTACTACCAAATAACACCCCACATTAGTATTAACAAACTGAAACCTTTTTAGTTCCAATGAGTACGGTAATTCATTATAAGTAACCATTTTCAGTTGTTATTAAATTCTAATAAGCATTCTAGAACTCTCTTCTTGATGGTTTCTTCAATGTATGGTATGCCTCGCATGTGAATTTTGAATGGGAAAAACATATTTAACTTTTCAATCGAGATTGATTGAGAACCATCATCAGTTAACAAATTAATCTATTTAGTCAAACAACAAGACCCCCTCTTATCCTCTCAGTTTTAACGAAAACCCATTTTAGCTTCAACAAGAACTCCAGTAAAAGGAACCTTTTATCTCTAAACCGAGGGGAAAAAATCTAGTTTTAACAAAGAACTTTTTAATTCTGAATAGAAACTTACAACCCTTTACTTCGTGATGGTATATTATAGAATGCAATGCATGGTATATAGACTGTCTCGACAGCCTCGTATGTCTGTGCTATTAGGTTTCCAAATGACAAGTACCGGATTTGTGTGTGTTTTTATTTAGTTATTAATTACTTATCCAGATATGTTTGTCCACTCATTCAGAACAGTTACACCGTTTGTGGATTTTTCCTTCACCTGATCTGATAAACCCATCACCAGTATAGATTTGAATCCATGACAATCTATTGCATGCGCATAAAATATTAAAATTTGATCTGTATGGGTGATAGAACTTGTAGGCTTCAGTCGTTTAAACCAGATCCCGAAATTACATTGAACATTAAAGAGGCCAGGTCGTCTCGGACACAGTTACACCTTCTCGTCCACCGGATTTTGGCTGACGTCACAGAAATTCGTTTTGTACTGTTTGATCAAAATCAATAATCGACATGCATATCATACTATGGTGTGCCTATTCTTTATTTATTTGTCCATATTTCGATTCGGAGGCGTTTCTATATGGTCCAGTTTGGTGCAGTATCCGTAATAGCTATTAGTATATCAGTCATAGTTAAGCCCCGAGCCCCTCCCGGGTTCGTTGCGATGATGTGCGCCCTGGAATATAATCGCTTTGTTCGATCGGCTTCCACCATCATCGTCTCCATTAGATTACTGCAGTTTGAGACGGGCAGTAATCATGGGCCACCTAGGGGTCATCTCCAGATCCACCCCGCTTACTTGCATAGCTCATCTTGACCACAAAATAATGTCTTGCGGTCAGTTTGAGCCGTCTCCCGCATTTCTAGACCTCGGGATTCTCTCCGTGTAAGAGTTTCAAAATGGCGGTTCCTTCGATGGTAGTCGCCTTTCATTACATTTGTGTGTGACTGTCTTGTACAGTAAAGGTATAGTGTGTGAAATCGTATTGACCCGTATTGACTCACATACTAATTCATGCATGACGACAGTGTGGACTAAGCTGGTTTTGGACACGGCATCAGAAGACCGGAGGACAGTTACGTGTACAAAGCCTATACAGAAGATTTCACTCAAGCAAGACCGAGAGGAAGACCACCAAAGAGATGGACTGCCTAAATCCGTGAAGATACAGGTCTACCTCTCCTCACACTGGAAGTAAGAGCTCTCGACAGGGGAAGGTGGAAAGGCGACGTACGGAAGGTGAATGCGAGGGGTCTATGAAAGGCCTAATCTACTAAGTCAAATAGTCAAGACAAACGAGCTCAGACCTCCACCGTATTCATTATGAGGGACATACATTACACACTGAGTTGGAACACATTCTGAACAGGCATGGTTGACTTAATATGTCTACAAAGTTGTCAGTGTTTGACCTGTGTGGAAATCAGATGACCTCAGACCTCTCCCAAAACAATTGTATCGTTTAATCAGTATGGGAAACATACATACAAAGTATGAACTTGATCTGAAGCATGTTCAACTTATCGTGTTTTCAAGCAAAGAGTCACACATATACACACACATACATACATACACATATACGCCAGCATCACTGCATATATTCCTCTCGGAAAAATGAAAACTTCTGGCAATTAATAGGATGACAACTGAACTCATCTCATCGCAATAACGTATTTTATTATTGAGTTACAGATCCTTGAACCTAAATTTTAATATGAGCGTTTGGCAGCATTTGTGATGTTATAAAATTTCACTACAGACTGAAAAACGTTTCGTTAAGTCTTAATGATATGCATGAATCAGTGTAACACATTCTTGTTGTAATCTGACAGAATTAAGAGGTAACTTAGATCAGTCTACATACGACTCGATCGGTATAGAGGGACGATGGTGAGTAGATGAACCCCATTTTAGTTTAAGTCACATAATAACAATAAGCGGGCGGAGAAGTTCTTTAATTAAATGGCAATATCTCAGCAACCGTGATGAAACTTGGTAAAGTTGTATTGGTGGAAGCATGGGCGTGGATCATGAGGAGGTGGGGGGGGGGCGTCTCCTCCACTTTTTGGAAGGGGGGGACACCATACCCAAAGTCCCCCTCACTTCTTTGGAAGAATAGGGGGTGGGTCAACGTCTGAAAAATCATAACCACCCCCATCCTA
>JAODUJ010255181.1:0-10284 GCA_027564615.1 Psolus chitonoides
ACCACTTCTAGAAGGAACATGAGTGGTGACACAATTACAAAGGTAGTTTGGAGCAATATTATGTTGAGTCTTAAAAATGTATAACAAAATGTTGATGCATGGCAAGTCGATGTCGTTCTAAGTTAGTTCCATCATTGTCTCCCTTCATTTTAATAAATGATTTTCCAGCCCCCTATTTTTCTGACCGCCGATCAGCCTGCATGGGACTACAGGATTCGACCGGGCCACTATACAGAATTTTGAACCTCATAATCAGACCGTCAAGCCTCATGTCTCTCACCATGCACTTGAATAAACTCTCTGTGCACCCGGTCTAGTAGAAATAGAGTAACTTACAAGGAAACAACACAATGATCATTGAGATAACTTTAAATCACGATCTCCTATCCACCTCCCTGACTCCACATGATAACTTCAAAAAGCAGCATACAGTGACCGGGCAGCCTTGTTTTTTTATGCAGGACGTATAGGCGAGAATCATTCCTCAGGATTTTACAAATTCGTTTCCAAATCAGGGTTAGGGTTCGGAAAAATGGTTAGGGTAGCGTTTCAAGGGTAATCGAGTGTGGTCTTTCATAATCCGGGGTCAAAACTGGGAGAAAAGACTCAAAAGTTAGTTTTTGAAATCACATCACATGTTCGGAATCCAGGAATTTGATTAGGTGCTATTAAAAGGCCCCCTATTGCCTATACGTCCTGCAATAGGGCATAGGCCTACAGTAACAATGCTGGCATATGCCTAGTTCAATGGAACGCCGTTTGTACAACAATTCGCCGATCGAACGAAAATTAGTATGGAACGCCAATATTGCAAAAAATATATGAAACGCCAAAAGGGAAAACATTTCAAACCGACGTATCTCAGTAACCGAATCAGCTCTGGAGAAACAGATTGCACCAACGTAATCAGTATCAAATTGTCTAACAGAGACTAAATCTTTTATTTAAAACAAAACCCTAAAATCAAGATCATGTCCGCCGAAATTTCGAAACCGCGCAAATCAAGTTCCTTTATGGATAAACAGACCTCATCGAAGAATTCAAATCTGCAATCAGAATTGCGATATTTTGCTTCGTTACGGAGATATGATTTATTACAATAAATTCGATATGTTTGGCTTCATATAAATTATGCTCAAAGAATCATTTGCGACTTCTGAAGTGGGAAAACGCACACTTTTGCTAAAAAGTAATGGTGGTCTGCCAAACGATGTACGTCCGTCAAATTTGTATAGGTCTAATTAATGACATTGGATCATTCTGGATGTTGGGTGGTCCGCGACATTTTCCATGGGGTGGGAAGTGGTCCCCTAGTGCGCCAAAAAGGTTGAGTAACACTGATCTAGTGTATCAGTGCAATGAGGGAATTAACAGTGGTGCGCTACTGCAAGACTACATGGTTGCCAACTTAGGTAGGCCCAACCATGTTATGTTAATTCAGTATAAAGGACGGTGAACATTTAGTTGGCAGTAAAATTACAATTTGACAGTGATCGATAATAGCTTTAGAGAAAAAAAAAAAATATATATATATATATATTTTATATGTTTCCATTTCATAACTTTTTTTCGTAAGTCACAGTAAGTGGAGTGACATCAGTAATCTTGTGATTTTGACATAAAAACAGGAATTTCAGTTCGTAACCCTGCTTTGTGGACCTTATCGGAGGAAGAAAATGCCACCACAGGTGATGCCAGTTTGCGCAGATGTTTTATGTGGAAATTCTCTGAAAATATTCAAGCTATTTATTATCATATAAGTTGGCCGTACAAGTGCAATCAATGCGCAGACGTTTTTCCGATTTAATTGATGTCTACATCATTTTTAGTAAGTTGAGAACATCCTAAACTTGCTCAAAATCCTTTTAAAGTGTTTGAGTGACCGATGCTAAATGCGACCTCAGTTGTGACTGCGACAAATACTCAGTTAGTCAGTACAACAACTGAGTACATGTATTACAAGTGCCTGTCCGCTTGTGGCCTATAGGCCAGTGCTCCTCAAACTTCTTTCATCGAGACCCCCTTTTGCCCTTCAAGCTAAGCTGCGACCCCCTTCCAAAACATATTTGCTAGCAGAGTTATAACAACATGACAAGACAATGATGAACACCACTGCGCGCGAGGCTCGGGAAAACTTTCGCTTATCGTATTCGATGTGTGGGTTATATAAACGGCACATTCCGCACGAGTAACACCACACAATCATAAACAGGAACAAACACTACTGCGCGCGAAGCGCGCGGAAATCTTGAAGACGTTATGTCATCTTTGGATTATAATTAAAACTGTGCCTTCTGTACAAGTAACACCACATATTGAAGACAAAACCAGTCCGCGCGAAGCGTGCGAACAATTTCAGGTTATCGTGTCCGATCTTTGAGTTATACTATAAATGGCACATTCAGCACAAGTAACACCACCTAATAAGACAAACAAATAGATAAACACTACTGCGCGCGAAGCGCGAAAATGTTTTCATTGATGTCATGTCATCTTTGGATTATAATATAAATTGCACCTTCTATACAATGACACGACATATGATAAGGTCAATACCACTTTGCGCGAAGCGCGCGAAAAAATCAGGTTATCGTATCCGTATTCAGTGTTATCGTGATATAGTTATACTATAAATGGCACAGTCAGCACAAGGTAACACTACAAAACAATACAACAAACAAAAACAACCACTGCGCGCGAAGCGCGCGAAAAAATGGATTATCATGACTAATCTTTGGGCTATAAATTCCACATTCAGCCCTATTGACACCGCACGACAAAACAAACAAAGCAGAACACCACTGTGCGCGAAGATTCTTTGGGGTTATGTGCGATATTTTTGTTATAATATATAAACGCCAAATCCAGCACAAGTGAGACCACATGAAATGACAAAAAATACAGCCACCATTGCGGGCCAAGCGTAAAATGTTTTGCGGTTCATTCAATGAAAATTTAGCAAGTACTGTAACGAATCAGATTGTGCCACATCAGTTTATTTATATCCAATAGGCCGATACCATGTGCTGCCGCGAGGTTCTTTGAGATGCCGCACACCTAAAAATCTTCATTCTTGCCGGACGCGGTCCTTTGAGTCAAACAATTATGCTGCATGCGCGTCTATAAAAAGGATAAGATACAGCTGTAATCCACGCTGCGGCAGACATGGTAAACATCGAAAAAACATAGCCGGAAATGTAGCCTTTGTTTGTTGGTTGGTTTTCGCCGCCATTTTCTTCTTTCTCGGACACGATTCGCGACCCCCTTTTGGGTCGCGACTCCACTTTGGGAACCGTTGGTATAGACCGCGTTGGGGTAGCGTGTGGAGGCCATGGAGAATATACGGTAAGTAAATGGTTATCCATACTGGGCCGACACCCGACACTATATATTAATTATTGTCACATATCTGAAATCAATCGGCTATATACTGTTTCCATATTATACGCGATAAGCCTACCCGCTGCAAGTGTGCAGTTATAGAGGAACTTGATCTGAACTACGGCTGGTTATTTAAACGGCTGTTCGACGGCTGGCACTTATCTTTCCGCAATGACGTATTAGGTTTTCACCCGAAAGAGAGTAACATTATTTTCATTCGTTTCCGCCTTTCTCCCCAACTCCGTACAATGCATATAACCCACAGAAAGGTGCACGGTATAGTACTTGTTTGCAGAATTAGCCTACACATAGGATTCCGAAAAGGTTGGGCAAACTTTTATTCATCTTTCATTCATTTATAACTTCGCTTTCCATGAAAAATCAAGTGTCCGGCATATATAAATCTGCCGTTGTCCAAATAAGAAAGATAGGTCAAATCTCGACATCTCGATGTCGACACCACTAAGATAATGGTCCATGCTTTTGTTATGCCTAAACTTGATTACTGCAATTCTCTTTTATATGGCCTTCCTGAGAATGTCGTCGTCCACGCTTTCCGGCTATGTTGCCATTACGCGTGCAACTATTGCTTTCCAGGTCTTAGGATCATTGGCCAGTGTCACAGCTTCCGAGTCGACTTCCCTCCTAATTTGTGCTACCCAGGTCGGTTTAGGTCTTCCGACTAATCGTTTCGTTTTTCTGTTGTATTCAGTGAGGGATTGGCGTGAGAACATTCCTGAGAATGACATATCTAAAATCCAACGTGTGCAAAATATCGCAGCTCGGCTTATCACTTGTGTCCCACGTTCTCAGTCAATTTCTCCTACACTGTATTCTCTACACTGGCTGCCGATCAAAATGTGTATCATCTACAAGATTCTACTAATTGTCTTCAACAATCAGAATGGGATATCCCCTGATTATATCTGTGATCAAAACCATAAGTTCCTGTTCGCTCTCTGAGGTCTTCCGCCGAAGCCCTCCTCTCTCTCCATATTATAATGACTGTACTAAGGCATATGGAGATCGTTCCTTTTCTTTGGAACGCTCCGCCTCAGCAAATACGCCAAGCTGATTCTCTGAAAAGTTTCAGAAAACCACTGAAAATTCATCTGTTTCGAACTGTTTATATGTAATCATTTCGTTTTTTGTACTTTTTTTGTCACTATTTTTCGTGTTGCTAAGCGCATAGAGGCGTTTGCATTATGCGCTATATAAATGTATTGTTTTATTATTATTATTAACTTCATATTTCTCAATGAAGCAGCTGAATCATGATGGCGTGGGAGAGGTATAGAAGGTCGTCATTTTTCACCGTTAACCTATTTTCGTTTTTTGTCGAAAGTAAATTCTGACGGTTCAACTTTTTTCTCTGTCCAAACGCTAGGCTGAGACTTAATACTGTTTTGTTGTATCCGGGGGCGGACTGACACCCCAATATTCACAAGTCGGGAGTCTCAGCAAGAAGGTTCACGCTGGTGCGTAGACCAAACACTTAGCGGCGCCGTCCACGCCATATCTCAGGGCCACATGCACCGATCCGTGACTGATGGACCGCTAATCCGACTCCGGTCTTATACAATATTCGGCATAGTTCGTTGGGGGTTGATTGGTTGTGCTGGTGGGAGGTGGTAGATTATACGGATGACCAATGCAACGGTTGCGGCATAGAGCTGCCGAAATTATGGGGGGGGGGATGGGAGGGGTTGTTTTTTCGGGGTTGGGCAGAGAGTTGTCAACCTGCCCGAGATAGTTATGGACAAAAGAGATAGCAGAGAGTGAGTCACCAGAGACAACGTAACGTGATTATTAAAATAATATTTATTTCCACAATTCTGCCATTCGATTTACAATATACAATTCGCTGGGTGTCTATAATCTGAAATATATAAAAATTATGATTTTTAACAAGACGAATAAGAACATATCAATATGAATTTAAAACGAGAGGTGGTAGTAAAAGTGAGAAAACGGAAATATAAACGAATTGCTGTTTGTGAGGTTTTTCAGTTCAACTTAAATAACAAAGTGATTTTGATTTTCCTCTCGTGATTATTCATGAGATAACAAGACTGAAATGGCACAAAATTATTTGTGAGCACAATATCACAAAGTTGAAACAAAAAAACATATAAAATAATAAATAATATCGCAGAAGGGAAGTAATTGAGTAATCAAGTAATATCCATCGGTTCAGAAAACCATTCCCATAAAGGTTCTTATAAAAGCTCAGAAGCTGTGGGACGATAGATGACTACCGACCATTCTCCTCCCGACTGAGGCGCAGATCCAATTGGGGGCTCAACCGGCCCAATCCACCTTTTTTAGCAGATGGCGATTTGGTGCGAAAACCGTGCGATAGTTGGTAATTTCAACAAAATCAGGTAGAGCCACTAAGTTGATAATAGCCTTATGAAACAGCTGAGTGATATGAACTATAATTGCAACGTATCCCCGCAACGTACCCATGTAGTGTACCCCCATACTAACAGCCGTTGTTGACACTATACTATAGCTGTGACGTGTCGCTAACAGTCACTAACCGAGGGGGAGGGCCGTGCGTGCAGTGTCGTCTGGAAATCAATAGGCCGACGAGTCGCCCTAGATTAATCTACCGATTGTCGAGGATCAATTATAGTGACTAGATGTCACTAAATCAATATAAATAGGCCCCTATGGCTAGTAGCGTAAACTCATTGTCACGCTGATCCGATCCAGTGGCGTAGATCCGATACCGAGCTAGCTAGGAACGGGGAGGGGTGATGTTGAATTTGATGTTTTTGTTAGTTACCTGGTATAATGGGGGGGGGGGGGGCAATGAAGTACCCTTAGATGCAATTTGGTGCTATAATTGGGTGTCCCCCTCCCCTTTCGAGAATTTATGTTGATGATGAAGTGCCCCAAAATGCTATTTGGGTGTCCCCTCCTCTTTTGAGAATTTTTTGAATAATGAAGTGCCCTTAGATGCTATATGTGAACCTTATAGAGTAAATTACTGTTCTTGCATGTATAACCTCGAGGGGGGGGGGGATTACACGGGCAACGCCCTTGTCAAATATTGGGGCTGATCGATATGCAGATAAGCTCGTCTTACCAAGGGACGTAGCTAGGATATTTTAATTGGGGAGGAGGGGGAGGGGGGTGTAGGGTCTTACAAAATTAAGTCGACAACTGACACGAAACAACGATTGGGCGCAAAGCGAGCAAATGTTTTGAACCGGTTACCGTGTCTGATCTTTAGCACAGGGGACATCACATGGCAAAAAAAAGAAACGAACATTATTACGTGTATTATGTCTGATGTTTGGGTTATAAACGGCACATTGAGCACAAATTACGCCACACTACAATACAGTAGAAAATTCAGGTGAGGCTACGGCGCGAGAACTCGCGCGGAAATGTTTGGTTATCATGTCCGATATTTGGGTTATAAAGAGTACAGTAGGCACAAATCATACCAGACGACAGGACATGGGGCAAACACCAGTACACCACAGGTCGCGCGCGAATATTTCTTCCCGATGTATGATCCTCGTGTTTTAAACGGCACATGAAAAGACAGTAAAAAAACAGCGCGCAAAAGTGTCGAGTTTTAATGTCTGATATTTGGGTTATGAATGGCACATTTGGTTCAAGTGACACCACAGAACAGGTAAACCAACACTACTGACGGCGAGCGCAATTTTGTTTCGATTATCTTGAAAATCTTTGGGTTATGTTCGGATCAAAACATTCGGACTGTTGTACTCCCATCTACTAACTAAAAATTAGTTCCTGCTCAAGAAATTCTAAAATGAAAACACGACCCCATTTCACCTGCGGAGTTTCAACCAAAAGCTACGGTACGGTTTTCAAGCCAGAAAAGTGCGACTGCCGTACTCAAATTTCCGGCTCATCCCTGCTCATACGAGAGTAAAAATTATAACTTGAAAAAGAAACATCCCCGATTCACTAACGGATTATAGGACAAAAGCCACAGTTTGTTCAGAGGTCAGGAGTTAAAAATGCCAACTGTATCGTCAGTTTGATCAAGATTGGAAGGGGCATCCCACACACACACACCCTAGAGCAGGCCTTCTCAACTGGCGGCCCTCGGGCCACGCCCGGCCCGCGGCGACCGAAAGAGTGACCTGCGACCGTATACAAATCCATTTAAAAATATTCATTTAACAAAATGATAAAAGACAAGAAGAAAAAAATAAAAACAATAACAAATATTACCAAAGAAAAACCGAAAACCGAATACAATATTACAAAATCTCAGCCCTCTGTTCCATTCCAAATAGATGTCTGCATGTAACTGAATTTGCTAAAGCTTTGTCCCAATTTTCCGTCTTCCGCAATCCCATCACGATCATGCATGACCACCAATATATTATGGTAGTATACGATACGGTGATTCCGCATGGCCCCAAACATCGCGTGGTAGCGGAAACATTCAAACCATTCGATACTGGGGTTCACCATGAACAACTCCATGTCAGTAAATCATAGAAGCACATTTTAGGGACATTTTATCTCCCCACCATGAGGAAAAATAGTTTTGATGAACATATCTCAACAGAGAAAAACTTTTTTCTAAAATTTGGACTGAGTGGTCACAAATTACAGCAATTTGTGTGTATTTGCAATGTACTCCAGCGTTAATAAAATGAACAATTCGGTTGTCACAGCGTTTGTGCGGCCTTGTATGAGTGAAAATGTATGAACGCCCGCATACAACTCCAGTTACAATACTTGCAACAGCATGCAACGACTCACTCTACTTGCGTAGTGTTTATATCGCACATCCATATTAGACGAGTTTTTTGTATATGATATTCGCTGTACTGGGCAAATGCACGCGAAGGGTTCATAGGTTCATTGGTTAGGTTCGGCATGGCTGTCCTGCAGTGATGACGGACAGGTTGCTACCACCTCTCTCAGCATTCAGGAAAGTGGCTGAGAGCTGAGAGTTTCACTCGCGCCCGTTCGAATGGGCCGTAAAACGGCGGTCCCGGGAGCAGGATGGGATTTTAATAGCAAGCCTGCCTCGTTACACTCTGAACACTCAAAAAGAGTAGGCGAGCTATCGCCGGTGTTCATCAATAATCACACTTGGCTTCCGGGTTCCTAGATGAGCTTTCAGTAGAGCTTCCTGAACCCATAGATACTAAACTAAACTAATGGAAAAATGTCCTAAGACGCTCCTATTGTTACACTTGGTGCTCAAACGGGAAGAATATACCAAATGATTCTCACCTAGAATCAATGGTCTGATGTATTTATCAATAAAATAAATATAATTTTTTTTAAATAGATGATGTGGGTATGTTTTTACTATAGCCTACATAGACGAGGATGATTGAGGGAAAACGGGAAATTAGTGATACATTTTCCTGATTTGTATTTCGTCCAGTCCTAGGGCTAAGCTAGTACAGGGCTACTCTTTTGTGTGTATTTAGGGCATGGACGTTTATATGGAGATATGTGAAGCTCGTTGGAATCTAACGTCATGTTCAAGGACTAGCCTCCCCTCAATATATAAATAATTGAGTGTGCAATCAAAAACTGAACAAAGAATCTCAGGTGTGCAATTGCCATGCTTTCCATACTGGCACACAGTGCATGTAACAAGTTAGGCCCAACTTTTAGGCCTAATTTGCTATATTGATACCATGGGGGAGGGCAAACCCATAGCTGCCACAAAAAGTGAGGCAACCCCCATGCACAAAGAGCTAAGAAAAAGAAGAAAGATCCAACTTGTTAATTTATCTGTATTTCCCCTGTATCCTCCACTTCTCAACGGTTGATGGGCGGAGGATGACGCAGGAATTTTGCAATTTTTTTTATTGTTTCGGCTGGCTAAATAAAAACATTCAAGTGTGCAATCGGAAAACTGGAAAAAAATCTTGGATGTGCAATTGCCATACTTTCCATACCGGCCTGATATGATGAGGTGCCTGTCGGATGCACGCTTTTAAAACAGATTTATTGAATCACACTCCTTATCAATTTGACCAGGATGCATATTTTATGTATCAAAAATATCTTAAATACAGATGTACATAGTGATTCAAAGTTTTGTAAACGGAGGAGAAATTATCAAGCTTTAATGATGACGACTTGTTCCAAATTAAACTTCTGGAAGGTGCCTGTCGGATGTGCACTGAAAAATGCCGAATAGATAGCGTGCTTCGAGATTTGATCTGATTTGATCAGAAATTTGACCTGACCTTTAGGGTAAATTAGGGAAATTGCGACCGCTTAGGTCTAAAATTAGGATTATGACTTGTGCAAGAAGGGCTGCAGAGAGAAACATAATGTATCAATATTGTTGTAAACATTTGTTGTTTTCATAACACAGAAAAAAATTCAAAAACTTTATTCCATTTCTTGGTAAACGAAGAAAAAAACAAAGCCTATGTTTCTAGGTGAAGTCTGACCACCTACTAGTAAATACGACCACCCTAATATGTTGAAATAAAAAAGAATGAACAAAACTGTAAATATTCAGGCTTATTATTGAATATTGAACTATAGACATTACCCCACAATAAAAATGTGTACCACTTTCAATTAAAACCAGTTCCAGACAAATAAAAATGTTCAGTCCCCCCCCCTGTTTTTAGCTCACACATTGAGTGGGAGCTATTGTGATCGTGCTGCGTCTATCCTTCTATCCTTCTATCTATCTATCACTCTGTCAACAATTTGTTTCAAAGTTACCTTCTGCAAATATGCTTGGACAGATTTTGATGAAACTTGGACACAATGATCAGTGGGGCCTGGGTCATCAGTGATAGTGACCGGTCTGGGGTCAAAGGTCATCTAGTGGTCAATTTCGGCCGTTTTGTGAAAACACGCAAAATGCTTCTTCTCCTACAGATTAAGTTGGATTATCATGATAGTTGGTCAGTATTA
>JAODUJ010255292.1:0-10284 GCA_027564615.1 Psolus chitonoides
TGAGCTTTCTAAGATGAATATACGAGCATGCAGGAGCAGCATTCATGTATCATAGTTCTCATTTTATTACTTTCATCCGCAATTGTTGGAAATAGGCCGGAAATCGCATTTGCGGCAGTCTAATTTTCAATATTTTCTGGGAGAGGACCCCAGACCCATCGAATACTGAAGTCTACTTGGATTATTTGTCCCCCTGATTTTTCTGCAGACGACCATGTATTTCCCTAAACTAAATTTCTAAGCCATGAGATCTAAAAATAAAGGAGGTTTGGGAGCAACATGTAAGGTCTGGGAACTTATTTCCGGCGATCTAGCTAGGAGGTATATTTGTCCCCAAAAAATTCTACGCTGCGCGTGAACCGATGGTCACGCTCCGCTCAGATGGTGTTAGGGAGAAGACACGCGTCCCCACCATTATCCAAGACGGATCTGCGCCCATGGTTCCGACCATTTAGGGTGTAGGAATTAGCTTTGTCATTTCCATAACCAACATTTATCACCTTGCACTTATCTGCATTAAACAACATTTGCCAGTCAGGAGACCATTTAAAAATCATGTCGAGGTCATTTTGAACACCTTCAGTATCTTCCTCCGATGTTACTTCCCGATAAAACTTGGTGTCATCAGCACATTTCTTGACTGTTGAGATAGCAAAATTATCGAGGTCATTTATATATGCCAGAAAAAGTGAGGGCCCAAGAACTGGTAACATTCTTCCAAACAGGTGAACAACCATTATTAATAACCCGCTGCTCCCTACCGTGCAGCCACTCTTGAATCCACCCTAGGAGGTTCCCATCGATTCCAAAGCTATTCAACTTTAATAAGAGACGTTTATGGAGCACTTTATCAAAAGCTTTCTGAAAGTCCGGGAAAATAATATCAATTACTGATCTACCTTTATCAATAGCACTAGTAACATCCTCCATGTATTCCACAAAAGATTAGATAAACATGAACGATGTTTTCTAAAGCCATGCTGGGAATCCCGAATCACATTATTGTCGTCAAAATATTTAACAATAGAGTCTCTGATGATCAATTCGATAACTTTGCAAACAACACTTGTGAGTTGCTCGGAAGAGAGCGAATGCAATTTTTGAAAATATGAGAAACATTTGCACGCTTCCAATCGGAACAATTCCGTCTTGCAAAGATTTATTGAAAATAATTGCTAAGGGAACACACAGCAGATCGGCAAAAGACTTCAGAATGAGAGGGTAAACAGCATCAGGGTCTGGTGTTTTACCATGCTTAGGACCACTAAGTTTTTCCTAACCAAGTCTCAGGTGTGCAAACAATGTCACTGATTCTACAAGAAGACTTTCCAATAATAAGATCTTCACGATTGACCACGTTTCCACTGGTGAAAACCGACGAAAAATAATTATTCAAAATATTCGACATCTCCTGACTATCACTCACTCTGGCACCAGTGGTTGAATCCACCAGTGGACCAATACTACCTTGACTCAAAGGACCCCGTCTGGCAAGAATGATGATTTTAGGCGCGCGGCATCTCGAAAAACCTCGTGGTAGCACACGGTATATTGGATATAAATAGATTGATGTGGCACAATCTGATTCAGTATACCTGCTCACATTTTATTGAATGTTAACGCAAGACATTGTACGCCTCTTCCGCAATGGTGGCTGTCTTTATTTGCCATTTCATGTGGGTGTCACTTGTGCTCGAATTTAGCGTTTATATATGATAACAAAAAATCCGACCTGACCCCTACAAATTCCAAGCGCTCCACGCGCAGTTGTGTTTTGCTTTGTTTGTTTTGTCGTGTGCTGTCACTAGTGCTGAACGTGCCATTTATATTTTAACCCAAAGATCGGACATGATAACCCAATTTCTTCGCGTGCTTCGCGCGCAGTGTTTTTTTTCTATTTGTATTGTTTTGTGGTGTCACTTGTGCTGACTGTGCCATGTATAGTATAACTCAAAGATCTGACACGACAACCTAAGAATTATATTATACTCCAAATATGACATGACGTCTTCGAAATTTTCGCCCGCTTCGCGCACAGTAATATTTGTGTGTATACCGTACCTTATTGTGTGGTGTTACTTGACCCAAACATAACCCATACATCGCACACGATAAGCAAAAGTCTTCCCGAGCCTCGCGCACAGTGGTGTTCATCATTGACTTGCCATGTTGTTTCACTAGTGCTGAATATGTTGCTTTCATAACTCCGCCTAAAAATATTTTGGAACGGGGTCGCAGCTTAGCTTGACGGGCAAAAGTTGGGTCTCAATGAAAAAAGTCTGGGAAGCATTGCTATAACGTGTACAAAGGGCATGCTCGAAAGAACAAATGACAGAATGGGGTGAGGTTTCAGGCAATCCAGCAAAATATTGACTATTTAAAAATTCATGTTTGGAAATGAGCAAAATTTCCTGGCAGGGGCAACATGCCGAAAACACTTTGAGTACTTCCAGCCAGTGTGGCTCAAATCTAAACAATCATGGAAGGTTGGAAATTGCAGCCTAAGTGTCATGATAGGCAACCATGTACGTTTCAAGTTAATGGGTGGCATAGGCCTATGCATGACGACAATTTTTGATGGACTCTAAGGGCCCTACTAGAACAGAGTCGAATCAGTGTGTTTGCCTTTCATATGTGGTGTTCCTTGTGCGGAAGGTGCAGTTTATAATACTCACTGGGTAAGTTAATGGTGGTATTGTTCCACTTCAAGTGATAGTCAGGAAATGTCGGACATTTTGATACTTAATTTCCTTCTCTTTTCACCGGGAAAAAAGTGGTCAATCGTGATGATCTAATTATTGGTAATTCTACTTGTAGTCTCAGTGAAATTGTTTGTACACCGGAATTGGTTAAAAAAGCACAGTGGTCTTAAATATGGTAAAGCACCAAGCCCTGGAGCTGTTTACTCTTTTATTCATCTCTTGCTCGTCTTCCGTGTACGTGTGTTCTCCTGTCAAGTATATTCAATAGATCGTTACAAGGAGGAATTGTGCCAACTGAGTGGAAGCGTGCTAATATTTCTCCAATTTGTTAAAAGGGTAATCGCTCTCAACCAAGCAACTACAGGCCAGTTAGTCTCACAAGTGCTGTTTGCAAAGTGATGGAGTCTATAATCAGGGATAACATTATTGATTATTGTAATGGCAATATGGTGATAAGGGATTCCGAGCATGGTGTTAGACAACATTGTTCGTGTTCAACCAGTCTTTTAGAATTTATGGAAGACGTTACTATAGTGGTATTGATATGGGTAAGTCGGTTTATTTTCCTGGACTTTCAGAAAGCTTTCAATGAAGTACCTCATAAACGTCTTTTAATAAAGTTAAATAGTTTTGGAATTGATAGGAATCTTCTGAAGTGGATTCAAGAATGGTTGTATAACAGGAAGCAGCGGGTTGTTATAAATGGTTGTTCATCTATTTGGAAGAATGTTTACAATGGAGTTCCACAAGAATCTGTTATTGGACCCCTACTTTTTCTGGCATATATAAAAACCCGGATAATTTGGTTTGCTAACAAGTTTGCTGATGACACCAATTTATATCGGGAGGTGACATCGGAGGAATATGCCAAGGGTTTCTAAAGTGACCTTGATAGGATTTTCAAATGGTATTCTGATTGGTAAATGTTGTCTAATGCACAAGTGTGATGTAATGCATATTGGATATAGAAATGTTAAAGCTTCCTACAGTCTGAATGGTAAAATTATGCAGCTGGTAATCGTTGAGAAAGATCTTGGTGTTACTCAGATTTTTCTTCGAAACCTTCCGAAGCTGCCTGGAAGGGGAATTGAATACTGTGCTTGATTAGGCGTCATTTCAATTGTCCTAATAGGGATATTGTTGTTAGACTTTACAAGCAATTGGTGAAACCGCGCCATGATTATGCTGTCCAAATATGGAATTCTTACTATTAAAAACATATAGACAGTTGCTGGAAAATGTCAAGAGGATGGCTACAAAGTTTAATGGTTGAATCCTTCAAGGACATGGCTTATGAAGAATGATTGGGGATTCTTGGTCTTACGTCTCTTGAACTGTCTTTTAATAATTTCTTCAAATTTTCCAACGTTACAACAAATCGCGGACATTGTTTCATTCTTCTGAGCTAACGTTGTAGACTAGATGTCAGAAGAAAAAAAAAATTCTCAAAGGGTGATGCAAGAATTGAGAAGCCTTCCAGAAACTGTTGCAAAGTCGACCTGTGTAAATGCTTTTAGGAATTCATTGACAAGTTTTTCCCTAATTGTGGTCGAGTGATTCAGTGGTCTGAGGGTTGTCTTGTGTTTTTGGGGGTCTTTATCATTACGTTGTTGCGGATGCAGGGTTTTCAAACGAGCACTATTGTCCTTTGTACACTCTCTCTACTAACTAAGATAGAATAAACTAAACTATAGTCTACCGCATAGGTTAGTGCATCATGCAACTATAGTACACGTAGACCAACTAGTTTGGAGCATGGCTGGATAATATCCCAGTCGGTGGATAGATGAAGTGGGATACCAGAGCATAAAACAACATTCGATTTCAATACCCTTCTCTGTCACCCCACATCTACCAGACGTATACAGTAGCTATGCCTACTGGTCAGCTCAATTGACGTTGTGAATGACATTTGATCAATAGGCTACATAATTTAGCTTTCTTTGATGTAAAATTCTATATTGAATGAGAGAAATGAGTAATTAAAAAGCATAAAAAGTTTCTTTACAAAAGGTGAAACAGTGCAAAAAAAATGTTCATATTGGTACATACACTTCGTATCCATTCGACTATTATTACCATTTTGTAACTTTTAAATTAAATCATATCTCACAATATAGTCTAGGCGTGTATATTGACATTGATGTTGACATTCATATTCATGCCAATCTTGTGAGAAATTTTGGAGTGATGTTCGACTAAGGTATGACAATGGCTGCTCAGGTTGCAAATATAATCAAATCTGCCAATTATCATCTCACTAATATTAGTAGGGCACGAAAGATGCTCAGTATCGAGGCAACTAAGCTTGCTGTTCATACTCTCGTCACGTCAAGACTTGATTACTGTAACAGCCTTTTGATCGGTATCAACAAATCACTGGAGACTAGACTTCAAAATGTTCAGCGCACCTCTGCCAGAATCATTACAAATCGGCGGTAATTTGACTTCATTACACTTGAGCTCCCTATACATCAGCGTATCCAGTTTAAAATTATGGTATTGGTTTTTGAAGCGCATCACAAACAGGCTCCAAGTTATATCTCGGATATGCTGCAGTTACAAACAATCCACTGACGTCTTAAATCCAATTCTACTCCATCAATACTGTTTCGTATACCTCGGTCACAGAGAGTCTCCTTTGCTGAGAGATCCTTTTCGTGTTATGGCCCAAAGAAATGAAATGAGCTCCCAATCTACATTCATGAAGCCACATCTATTTCTATATTTAAAAAACTGTTGGAGTTCCACCTGTTTCAACAAGCCTACCAGAAGTGATGATTTGATGATTGCTTTTGTTTTCCTTGACTGTCTGTACTTATAGCGCCTTGGAGCAAACTTTATTTGATTTTGGCGCTTCATAAATTGCATTGATTGATTGATATCTCAACCGTATATTATTTATTTATACATACGCGAAATAACCGATAGTACAGCTCGACACAAACATTAGGGCCTACGACAGAACCGACTGTCAAACTGTGTAATACTTCCCTTAATGCTATATTTTGAAGAGAAAAAACTTCCATTTGGGTCGGACGTCTTTTGTGAAACCAACGTCAGAATAGGGACAATAGAGAGAAGTGGTATGTAACTATGTAAAACATTTTGACTTATTGTCTGAGTGACAGATATAATGAGCAGGTGTGCAGATCTTGAGAATGACCTACCACACGAAGGGTGAATAACATTACATTCCAATGACATAGATGATCAAAGGAAATCAGTATACCCACCTCACAAACGAATAAGAAGCTAGACATTCATTCACATGAAAATTGACCCACAAATGTCGATGCAAACTTTCGTAGCCCTTTCGACAACTTTGAACGCAACCCCGCTGGGACTGCTGCTATAACCTATAACCGTCTTCCGTTGGTATTGTTAACATGGATAATTCATTCTTAATTCCGTTTCAGTCTCGGATGATGGAAGATGGAGACAGTGACAGCTCGACACACATGTAGGCGGTGTTTCGCACTGTGCCGATAACCGTATAGCCGCGCGTTTGGTCCGGATACCTTGACTAGATGTCAGGGCAGTGACATGTCATCGAATGAGGTTCACCCCCTGTATTGGGGTACGAAAGGTATGTAATCGTCAGATGCTGACCTACATTTTTCAGATTTTTCCGTGCTTAACAACACGCAACGGAAAAATGATTATAAACCAACCAGAATGCAAGTGAGTATTCAATTCACAGTCTTTCACTAACTTTCCGTCGACCTATATATTTTTATTTTTACATAATTATGTATCTGCCAGGCGTGGGGAGTTTTAGGGACAAGTGAAAAAATTAACGCCACTTGTCCCCCCCCCCCCTTTTTTTTTTACTATATGCTCTTTCTTAACTTGTACACAAAAAAGCATTGGACAATTTCCAAATCAACATAGCCTAATTTTTACAAATTATTGAAAACTCTCAGTTAATTTTGTACATAAAACTCCTCTAAATGTTCACTGTATACGTCTTTTCAACATCTGAAACGTGGTTATGATGATATTGATAGGCAGGTTCGGAGGACGCAATATATGTTGGTGACATTATGGTATAAGGCAGGGATACATCGACTAAGTGACGAAAAGAAGTGAGGACCTTACTTTATCAGTTTATACTCCTTCATGCCGAGAAACCTGAACAAAACAATTGTTTCCGACGAAAAAAAGTGGCCCACCGCTTGGATAGCAAGTAGTTGAAAAGATCTAGCTGAAAAGAATGAGACATACACATTGGGATGTCGATATTTTATGTCCCGGACTTTAACATTTAGGGAAAGACCGTGGCCTCATGCAAAGGAGCATCTAGGGTTTCGATCATTAACCCCATTTACCTTATATACAAGTGGAACTCAGGCAACAGATCTTGTGACAGAAAGACGATTGCTTCTTTAGTGCATGGAGACGCACGCATAGAACATCCCATAGGTTTTCAACATGGGGTACACGTACCCCTGGGGGTACGCGAGACCTTTTCAGGGGGTACGCGAGCATCTATGCATCACTTTGTTGTAAGAGGTAGGAGTGGACTGCATGTGGTCAGCAGAACCAATGGGTGACGTTCGTTTTACTGCTAGACGATGTATTACCCAAGACGTCTACGACATTACGCGACACTACCTATACCTTACTGTGTGTTGCCATGTAACGCTTTTATAACGCGTCGTCCATGGGGATGACCATGTTTGTCTGCGTAACAGTACGCATATACATATTTTATGTATATTTCGAGGATAATCTGCTAGTTAGACGGTGTACCTTTTCGTCTGTACGTGCGAATTATCAGGTATTAGTCCGCCCTCTCAAAAGAATGCCTGCGTGACTTGCCTTCAGTATTGTTTACCTATGTAATGTTGTGCAAGCCATAGATCCAGTCACGCAGATAATATCCCATAATTTCGCCTAATGTGTCTTCACGCGCATGACATTAGCTGTCGTATCTTTATAAATATACTTAATCTTTGGTATTACCTACACAGAGTGGCGAGCGAAATATACCATCGCTCCTCGCGCGCAATGGTGTTCATCTTTCTTTGTCTTCTCATATGTCGCTTGTGCTGAGTGTGTTGCTTATATTTTCACCCAAAAAATGGGAATGACAACCTAATAATATTTGCGCGCTTCACGCGCAGTGGTATATCATATTTGTGTTGCTATATCATCGCCTATATGCCATTAGTTTGGCTGATTGTGCCGTTTATATTATAATCAAAAGATCGGACACGAGAACCAACAAATGTTTGAGTGCTTCGCGCGCAGTGTCGTTTCATTTTATTTATGTTCCTATGTTTGTTTGTTTGTTTTTTTGTTTGTTTGCAATGATCCACCCTTGCGGGAACTCGGCAAACCTCCTATAGGAGTATCAACGCCAAGCTGGCAACGCCAGTATCGTACGACAAACGCACCGGTTAACGTCTATGATTTAGGGGTAGCAGATTGGGAACTACAACCCAGAAACTAGACGACAATTTTAATGTCTGATCTAGTGTTACTTGTGGGGAATGTGCCGCTTATACTATAAACAACTGATCGGATACGATAGCCCTCAAATTTTCGCGCGCTTCGCGCGCAGTGGGGTTATCTTTTGTGTTTCTTGTCATTTAGTGTCATTTGTGCTGAATGTGCCGTGTGTATTATAACTCGTGCTCTATGTCTGAGCGATGGTAGTGTTGGCAGATACTCATGTGGGCATATGACATACTGTACGCTCTCCTTTGTCATTCGAATCCCCTCAGGAGCCCGTATTTATGTTTTATACCCGAAGCCGGATCGGCTCTCGGCGGCGCTGATAGTGGCAGTGCTGTGTCATATTTGCGAAAGAATTTGTCTTTGCCTGGGGTTACGCATCATGGGTCATGTATACTCCAAGAGTACGCCGATGAAAAAAGGTTGGAAACCCCTGGAATATCCGGACATAAAACACACCAACTGAGTAAATACCTGAGATCAGATAAATCGCATACTTCAGAGAACTGCAGTTCTTGATGATTTTCTAGTGTCTTGACGGAGGAGAAAAAACCTTGCAAAAGTTGCTATGCGAGGCTTCATGAGCCCTGATTAAAGAGGAAAAGTGGGGCAGATAAAATTCTGTATGGACATTATGAGTGCTCATCGTCCTACATGACAAGAATGGGAGTGTGGAATCTTGTAACTCGGGTCACTATGCTGCTAAGGATTATGCAGAAACCTAATAGACAGTAACAGTACGTTCCTGTATTGGTCTGTATTGAGTGTGGGTGGTTTTCAAACATGCCTCTTACCTCTCTGCTGATGAAGGTCTATGTTCTGCTTAGCAGCTTGGTATGATTGACATTCCATTTCCTTCTGCTAGCATTGAGCATATTGTTGCATTGGTCAGTATTGAGTGTATACATGTATGGGTGGGTGGCTTACACACCTCACATGCTTGCAATCATCTTTGCTCATGGAGCTCCATACTCTGGTAGGGCTATAGTTTGGCATCTCAATAATTCCATTTTCTTTTGTTGGTCATGTTGCTACATTAGACAGGTTTGCGTGTACAGACTTTACGCCCTATAGTGTGTCGTCACGCACGTTACACATTTTCCGTGAGCTGTTGCATCTTTATAAATACCATAATCTTCGTTCATAAGCCAGTCTTTCTCTCTGTATTTGACCACGGTTGGTATACTCTTTCTTTATAGTACCACTGACACACCAATATCAGAAAGTTAAATTAAAAGGAGGATATTGCGTTTACTAAAACTAAAAACATAGATTTTCCAGCTTTTAAAGTAAATTATCGTCCTTAAAGACAATAAAAGCTCCAAGAAAATAGTATGGGCAGTCAAATTAGGGACGAGAATAATCAGTTGTGGCTAAGAAATTAATTCACTTGACGAAAATCCTTACCTGATCGGCGTTCAGCTAATATGCTAATTTCATATGTTGTGATCTTCCATCGATTCAAACACCGAACTTGTTTTTTTTTGTTCAGTGGAATTGGGACTGGAATTAACGATGGGAATACACATACCATATACGACTGACATGATACAAGAGGCCAAACATCCCAATATAGGCCTACATGGAACGCCGAGCACAGTTGGTGTTACTTAAAAGTCAGAACGTCAACGAGAAAGCAAGATGAAGACATCTAATCGGCTGAAATTACGAACACTCGAGCATATGTGAGTAACAAAGGTTAAGAGAACCTAAAAATTTATAAAACGTTTTTGAGGTCAGCGTTGAACAACAAATGGTTCAGAAAAATTAAATTGACAATTGTAAATTGTCAAGTAGTTACTGCCTAAAAATTGTTATGATTGAAATATAACATTATTAAATATTATCCAAATAAACCTTATTTACTACGCGATCTAATGTGCATACGCAAAGATCACATAGGTCACAAGCGTTCTATATTAAGACATTTAAGACAGTTCATTCTGCCTCAATTGAAAACCTTTCAAATTGTCTTGGTTACCTACACCGATTACTAATCGGAGTAGGTTATGTTTTTGGTTGAGTGTGTCTGTGTGTGTGTCTGTCTGTTAGTGTAGGACAATTACCTTCGATAACTAAAAAACTACTGGATGGAATCGGACCAAATTTGGTAGACATG
>JAODUJ010255403.1:0-10284 GCA_027564615.1 Psolus chitonoides
TTTTTCCAATGTTCTAACTATTACATTTTAAATTATTGAAAGTCAGTTCTACATGTCGCTTGACCTTTAACATCTCATTTAAATTTTTCACCTTTGAGCCAAAATTAACATGTTTTCACCAAAAATTGATTGAAATTAGAAATGCTTACATAAAGTATGTCCACTTGAAAAACATTAACATTTTATGCGGCCGGCGAGGCGGACAGACAGACGGATTTCCAGAGTCATTACAAAAATGTGTGACATTACCCACGCTCACCCCACCATGCTTGTGGCTGAGCTCTAGACATTTTTTGCCTTAGAACCCCCCTCTGAGGCTGCCTTCCCATAGAGTTTATGTGTCACGCCTGAACAGAGAAATGAACATTTTAATTTCTATAGGACCCTTTCCATAGGCGTTCACGTGTCACCTCTATTCACGTTTCACGCGTGAATCAAACAATAGACATGTTCATTAATCGTGACATGACACAGGGTTTATTTCAATGTATAACTTCATTTACGTACAGGTTTATATCCACGATGGATGACTACAGAAATAAGTCTGTGTACTTTTGCACAGGATTTGCATGAAATGAACTGAAGCATGTCTTCAATGGAAAGCCATGCATGACCGTGTGACACATGCAACATGTGAATTGTGACACGCGACAAGTGAACTCTATGGCAAGCCAGCCTTATGGCCAAAAATTGCACTTTCAGACATTGGCCATACATTTTTAACTCCCCTTATTTAACCATTTTTACGTCACAAAATGCATATGATCAAAAGTTTCGGTAAAAAAAATCTAATGGAGGAAGCAATATTATAGAAAATTTTAGATTTAGATTGTATTTCAAGAAAAAAGAAAACTTGAATAATGTAAATTGGCTGTATCTGTCATTTCATTCACTCAAATTCTGGTATGATTTTTTTGTGACATGGATAAAAATTTGTGACAAGGCCGATGGCTAGGTCCAAAATCAGTGATGTCACAGCCAATCCATGACGGTTGGCAAGTCTACCGGCCAACCAAACTACTCTCCCTCATCCCTCATCTTGGCATGTCTAACATTCAAAGTTATTAGCATTTCAGTCACATCACATATTAATTAAGGGGTGCACCCACTTGTGCCATACGATACATTTTTGTTGCAAGGCGAGTTGAATAGTGTAATTTTCAATGGGAGTGAACACACTTCATACGATACGATACATTTTTGTCGCATGGATGTTTAAAAAATCTTTTGTCGTACAACATTTTTGTCGCAACGTGATATATTAGGTTTGGCCATTCAATAGTGATGAGACATATCATGCATGTTGCACAAGACCGGAAGTATTCTCAGACAGAGAAAAGTCTATTGTGTTTACAATGGCCTGCGACAAAAATGTTGCTGCAGTGTCGTATCGTATCGCACAAGTGTGTTCACTGCTTAAGACATAACAACACTCACCAAGAGAGCCTTCTAGCCTGCCAATATTCTCGTCAAGAAATTCTGATAAAACAAAACAAAAAGAAATGTGGTTATTAGTAACCTGTCCAAACATCATCAACTTTGTAGGAGATCAGTAAATTTGTGTATATCCCTCTCATTCTTTCGTTTTGGGATTCAGAAACAGAATTCACTGCATGCAGTCTAAAGTTTTAATGCAAGGTTTTTTTTTTTGAGAAAAAGTGACACTCAAAGATCCTTTCAATGTTGCCACTATTTGATTAGCCCCCAAACCTGTAAAATAGCTCCTTTTCTATACACTCTCAACTTGAAGCATTAATCTGTGTTGAAAATTATAGACACGATATACAAACTTTTCACTGAGAGCAGGTTTACATCTCTAACATCATACATATCAAAATTGGGATTATTATTTAAATAGCACTGAGTAATATCCATTATTGTGTTATCATTCGAAAAAATCCAAAATAGCTTCGGATATTTGTGGTTAAATATATTCTACTTTGAACATTGGCTACAACATCCTTATTCCTGACCATTTGGATACTACCAACTTGTACCCAAGTATATACTGGTTCTAAATGTTGAATGTAATTTCTCAACTTATATTGAGGTTTCACCTTTTTCTACGACAAGTAAAGCCCCAATCCCACTTAGCCGGATTTTTTTGCGGACATTTGCGAATGTAATCCGCAAATGTTCGAAAAAAGTTCTAAATGTATTCGGATTACATTCGTAAAATGTTCTTCACAATCCGTAAAAGCGGCCAAACTTTTTTAAATTTTCAAAAATGTCGTAAAACTTTACAAACGTCCGTAAATATTTGTATTATTGCCGCAAATAATTTGAAAGTCACCTGAAATTATTCTTAGTCATTCGTAAGTATACGTAAAAGATCTTATCTACTTACGGAGGTGACGAATGTTTAGGAACAATCACGAATCATTTGAGGAAATATATAAAATTGTCGTAAAACGTTGTATACGTGTCGTAATTCATCATATTTTTGGCGTAAATTTCACTAAAGAGTCTGTTTACAATTGACTCAATATTCTAATTCTGTTTGTAAGTTTCCGCGAGATTCCATTTGTTGTTCTTAAATTTCTGTATACATTCGTGACACATGCAGGGGGGGGGGGGGATGAGGCAAAATGTTTAGTTTGTAAAACGGGATTCCGCAGAGGTAATGAATACCCACCACGGTAATGAATACCCACCACGAATGAGTTCAAACAATTTAACGAATGGTGAGGTAGAAGGTTACTATCCTGGGAGGGGGCAGATGTAGAATGCACCAAGCAAATTAATTTGAGCTGCATAAGTCGTGAATTACTTTATAGAATTTCATAAAATCGGTGCAGAGCCTGGCCAAGGCTTATTGGTGTCGGTCGGTGTAGGTACGGTATGCACTCTCCGAGTGCTGGTTTTTTAATTTATCATATTTATGGCATGAATTTCAGTAAAGAGTCTGTTTACATTTGAGTCGATATTCTAATTCTGTTCGTAAGATTCCGCGAGAATCCATTTAATGTTCTTAAATTTCCGTATACATTCGTGATTTTTACGTTAGTTTGTAAAACGGGATTCTGCAAATATCTGCAAGAGAATCCGGCTAAGTGGCAACAAGCCTCAATAAAAAAACATGTTTCTCGTCCCTGTCCACTTCATTTTTTGAGGCCCCTCTTATTGTATAAAATCACCATAACAACACAATTTTTACCCTTGAAAACTTCTAGTCAATATTCTAAATGTAACTCCACTAATTGTTCACTTTGAACATGTTTTATGTTGAAAAAGACAGTCTGTTGCTGGCGCAATATAAAAGAGAGCGTTGACAATGCATGGTTGATGATTTTATGCATGTTGAAAAATAACAAAATAGTGAATATCGAGACCCGCCCACATCCTGTTAAATAAAATCTCCTGGATGATTGATTCATTCCAATTCTCTCTTAACCTTGAGATTAATTAGGCAAGGAGGGATAATTGATGTTTCATACACAAAGCATATTAAACCAATATCAACTTGTGTTGCAAACCAATGAACATCAAAGACAGAAGAGCATAAATTTTAGACTATGTTCTGAAATTCAGGGAGTATGGGAGGGAGTATGGGAGGGGTTAGGTCAAAGGTCACAGAGTTATGAGGGGTATGAAAATGCAGTTTTCCACGATATCTTAGAAAGTCCTCGATGAATTTTAACCAAATTTGGCAGAGGTAATGAATACCCACCACGAATGAGTTCAAACAATTCAAAGAGTGGTGAGGTCAAAGGTTACCATCCTGGGAGGGGGAAGATGTAGAATGCGCTAAGCAAATTATGTATAGCTGCATTAAGTTGTGAAATCCTTCATAGAATTCCATGGAATTTGGTAGACATGTTAAGTATTTGATAGGGGTTAATTTCCATTAGTATAAGGGGGTAAGGTCACACAGTTGGGGAGGGGGTACGAATATGCGTTTTTCTACAAAAAAAATGCCCACCAAACAACTGAAAAAAAAATACCCACCAGACAACTGAAAAAAATAATAATAATAAAACAGCCTATTTGTATATAGTCAGTTGCTGAGATTGCAGATTTTTGCAAATCGATGATTAAGTTGGCAAGGGTGCATGTTAGAACTGCACGTAAGCAGCACTCTCGCTTCGAAATTAAAGCCTAGAATATTAACGAATCATGCTTGCAAGATGAGTCAAAGATATTATTATTCATGGGTGGATCTGAAAGATCAAGATTTACTCAAATTAGTAAACTGTAGTAAAGCAAAAACCTATCTTTGGGTGTTCAGAAACTCTTTTCCTTCACAAATTGAATATCCTACTATATGTTTCCCTGTGTTAGTTATAGGGGTGTGACTGAGTCCCGGGTACCCGAGTCCCGCCGAAAATTTTGAGTCCCGGGTAGTAAAATTACTAACCGGATACCCGAAAAATGCATTAAACTGGAGAACAGAGGGATTTTCCGATTTTTTCAAATCAATACTTTGAAAAACAACCACGTATTCCATCATATTCCATAATTCAGTCTATTTTCACCGATCAGCCGAGAATCAGAGTTGGTAACCCCTGTACAGGATATAGGACATTATAGTCGCATGATGAAATTCAGGAAGTTTTATTGTAAATATATATAGTGGGAAATCTGTTATATGGACTGTTGTTCAAATTATAATTTATTTCACCGATCAGGCCAGAATTGGAGTTGGTAACCCCTGTGCAGGGTATAGGACATTTTTGGCGTGCTATGAAATTCAGGAAGTTTTATCGTATATATATATATAGTGTGAAATCTGTTATATGGACTGTTGTTCAAATTATAATTTATTTCACCGAACAGGCGAGAGTCAGAGTTGGTAACCCCTGTACAGGGTATAGGACATGTTGGTCGCAGGAATGATTTCTGCTTCGTATATTATGTGTGCCATTGTGTGTGCAGGGCTCAACTGTGTGGGGTCGCGCTGCAGCAAATCACCCATAATAATGATGAAATTATTTACACAGCGCTCAGAGCAGCGGAAAGGAACAGTTTTGTATTTTTGGATCGTGTGCACTGTGCAAACAACCTGGCACACGTGCCAGTTAAACCATGAGAGAGGGGGTCCAGTAAGACTAATACGAACGTGAGTCATTTGTAAATAATGTTAGTACTAACAATAGGGTTCAAAGCAGCTTTGTTACCAACAACTTCCCAGGTACGAAATGCTTGTCGTCCGTGTTAGACTTAGGCTAGGTCTAGCCTAACGTTAGTCTCTGATGCGTGATGCCAGTAGTTCTAGGCATTCTAGCACAGAAATGAGTTGCGTAATTTACGTCGGGCAAATTTCGAGTACCCGGGTACTCGAAAAAAAATAATTCGGGTACCCGGGTACGAATTTCGAGTAAAGTCACAGCCCTAGTTAGTTATGGTAAAAAATATGTCATGAGAGGGTGGTCAGTTGTCTGTAGGTTTGGAAATCTGGATGCAGTGAAAAGCAAACTTAGCTCTATCGTCCACAGAAGTTTCTCCTCATAAATTGCCCAATTTGCAAAGAAATAAGCCCAATTCAAACACCCATCTGCCTATGCACGTTACTGTGTGGAAAACCATTAAAGACCGGTTTTAAATCCACGAATAAACAACGGCTAGCAAATGCCCATTGTTATTAAGGAGAATTGTACAAAACCTTTGTTGTGAGCAAAACGCTATGCAAACAATTTCCGGCGCTTTTGTAATATCGTCATGGACAGTATATGGAGTTAGGAGAATTGTTGTGTGATCATCAAAATATGAGAATATAACCAATTTTTATATATTTTTTTAGTAAAAATGTGGGTTCATGAATGGTAATAAGGACCAGATGCTTCGGTTTTTGTTTTCGAACTAGGACCGGTCTGACATCTTAATAGAAGGCTAGCGGACCTCGACTCCGTCTCGATCTGCATTGACCTTCTATTATGACGTCATCCAGGTCCTAATGCTGTAACAAAGGCCCGCGCATCTGGTCATTATTGCCTAAATACTGATCTTGTCCATGGCCTGTAAAGATATTACAGCTTTAGATTTGGCCATAAGGCAGGTTGGCAACCCTGAACAGAATGCAAGTTTTTAAGAAATTTGCGACTCCAGTAAATATATAACCCTGTATGTGAATTAGGTGATGACAGAAGTGTGAAAATAAACCTAATTAAGACAAATTCACTCAAACTGTACTTTTTATATGTTATAGAGCAATGAAAATCATGCCAGTAACACTATATTCCGACTTTATAGTATGTTCCGTTACAGAGTTATATAACTGTCTGAAAATTGGTAATTTAATAGAATAGAATGGCAACAGTAATTTTTGATCATGTCATTTCCTTACGTCTTTGAAATTCCTTTTGTTCCTATTGTTACTCATGACGACCTTTAACATGCAAATCAGAGTGCCATTCATTCTAATATTTGAAAGTATTACGCCAGTGGGACGCAGTTGATGTTTATTGAAAGTGATTTATTTTACATGTAAGGAATGTGTGGAAATATGCATTTTCATTTCAAAGGGAAAGTAAACACTCTTAGTAATAGCCAGGTATTGACATAGGAAAAATGTGGTTTGACGGCTCTACTCTTATTAAATCACAAACTTTGGGCAGTCATATCTCGGCAACCGAACATGCTATAAAGTTGGAATGAAGTGCCACTGGCATGGTTTTAAATGTTCTGTAACATTGTTGTACAAGTTTTAGAATATACTTATCCTCTTTAAGGCTTTAAGTGTCAATTTGAGTTAATAAAACTTGATTTTTACTTGCAAAACTCTACCTGGTCAACACCTAATGTTACCAAGATGATCACAAGAAGGAATATTCTACCCAACCTACAAAGCAAAGTCTATCTAGGTTAATTTAGCACACAAAGTTCAAAGTACTTCCGTTTTTTCTTAGTTCCACAAAATAAATCAATTCATTATTAAATAAATTATAAAATACTGCTGCATTCGATCAATACAATTTGGACTTCTGCAGGGTTTATTTCCAGGGTTAGTGATATGCGTGTACTACTTTTGTAAAAAGTGTGCATTATTTTTATTTCTGCAAAAATGAATTTTAGTTGGACAAGTAGCCAAGACATTTGATTTTCTGGCAAGTGTAAAAAAAAAAATTCTACTCTTTTGGCGGATTTGGTGACACTTCCCACGAGATGGCACAATTCCCCTGCCAAGAACTTTGCACTTTGCTGACTTTTTCCAATCATGTATGCAGGCAATAACCCTTCCTTGTGAACCTCGGGATAGGAAGAAGATACAAATTGATGAATTCCATGTGAAACCTGTGGTCCACAGGGTTTGAGATAAGAAAGTCTTTTTTTGTTTAAAAGCCCCTGGTTCATTGGGTTTATCCCAGGTGTCGATGAATTTTCGATCATAACAAAATATGTATTGGAAAATTATAATCATATTAGAATTATAAGCTTCAACTAATTAATACCACTGCAGGGGTTAGATAAGAAAGTCATTCACATGATTTATCAAGAGCCAGGGGCTATTTATGGGTTTCTGGGAACTAACAGTGTCTGGGCTCCCGCTTATCTGCCATAGCCCTAAACAATGATCGACAATACAGTAGTAATGTCGACCTATGGTTCGAAATTGTTGGCCAAACCTGCATTAGTGGATATGGACTCCATTTGGCCGATTTAATCGTTCCCTAACAAAATCCCCCATAAAGTACCAGGATGATTTTCGAGTCATTATGTCTCTCCTTCCGTTAGTTGGGTAGTTAATATGTAACAAACATGGCCAAATTGGTGGCGCTATTACACAATGAACTGGTAAACGTAGGCTGGGAGAGATTTATGCCCTTACAAAAAACCTGTGCCAACCTGTGTCAGAAACCACACGTGAACAGACGTGACAAATGAATATAAAAAATACATGTTTTCCACACGTGAACACGTGTGTCCCGCCTGTGTATTTGGAACCAATTCGACACAAGTTTTATGCTTTTGACACACTTTTTCCACACCTTGACACAGGTTTTTCAAACGTGTGTCATGGCATGTGAAAATGCAGGGAAAACTGTGTCACTTAATTGACATGTGTGACAAAGTGTGAAAAACGTGCGGCAAACATGTGGTAAACTTGAGGCAATAATATGAAATAATTTTTCCCAGATAACTCTCCTATAATGATTATTCCTTCTATGTGCTGGTTAATCAGATATCAATCACATAATTTCTTTTGTTTTGTCTTTTTTAAAAATACATTTATTTGTATAAGAAACATCATACTGGGAATGGAGAACAGGAAGGGGGGGGGTATCTATACATTCAGTTTGATTTTGGGGACATCCAACTATTGAAAAATCATTCAATTCTTATATGAAATCATCAATTGAGAAACCACAGGGTTCTCCTTTACAACAATCAATCAATATAGACATTTTTATTCATTACAAAACATCTTTATTATATTTACAAGAAGTGAATAGACATAAACAAAAAAACACAGACACACACACTCACAAAGAACATTGAATATAAACAATTAAATGGCTGCTGGTTAAAAAATGTATTTTTTAAATATTTTATTCCAAACAAGAAATATGTTACACAATAAATTTGATAAACAGACTAGTTAAAATCATTATATTCTTGCAGAAAAAATTACACTTTAAATTATCGTCACACAAACATATTTACCTTTTTTTTTTATATATATAACTTACAGCTCAAGACTCCCCAAAAACCTTCTAGCTCTTGTCCGAGTTAATAAAGAAATGAGAATATTTCCAACAACCTTCAAACACGAAGGCTATATGTTCTTTGTTGTGATACTTCCACCCATATTCACCAGACAATACTTCGGCACCAAATCTGAATAGATGCTTAACGTCAGCAAAAATCGTCTGATGGTGAACGCCCAAAATTTGGAGAATAGTTTGTAAAATGTTTTGTTTGTGCTGAATGATAAAGTACCACAATTGAAGTATTTTTTAAATAATATTCTTTAGTTGGACAGAGTTAAAGTAGCATATCATACAGAGAAAAGAAAGAAATTTAGACACGTCTGGCAAAGTAACTAAAACCAATTATAATATTGTATTTGATTACATGTATACAGAAAGACCAGAGTACAATACAAAATTGGGTTTTTGATTTCAGCTATTTCTATTTTGGCTCACAAATTATATTTTGACAGACTAATTATTATAAACAATGAAACTTGTGTGATGCATAGTTTTGACAAGGATGGTAGCTGTGAACGCCCAAAATACTGGGATGTCTCAAACAATGAAGGCTTTGTTGTCATTCTAACGGTTAAAGTATAAATTGTGTTAAAGGGGTATAGAGATGTCAATTTGGTAAGGTGCAATGAATTAAAGAATGAGGTCATTTATGCTGGGTAAAGCATACAATAACCTTTACAAATGCAATAATTGTCTGTGTGTATGTACAATGTGGTACAATGGTTGTTGAATTACATTACGTCAGTAGTGACAAAGTAGATCGTGACTTTTTTTTGCCCAGTTGTGCACAAATATGGCTTTTATAAAACACACCTATACAGGATTTAGTAGTGGTGAAACCAGGAGGGGAACAGGGAGCTTGTGTCCCCCTCCCCCAACCCCTTCTGTTGAAATATTTCCTAATTGAAATATTTCCTAATTGAAATATTTCAAAATTGGCCCTTTATTACAGTGAAATGCCTCCTCATTAAGAATTGTGCCTCCCAGTATTATCCCCCCTTCCCTCGACTGTCTACTGCTGCTGCCACTGACAGGATAATATTCAAACCAAGGCATCCTCTAGAATGTATTATACTTATCAGAAGTATTCATGCCAATTTTTCTACTGTGTATCATGTTATTGTGATTGGTAACTGGGAAAAATACAATGTTTATGATTAGAGTACCACTTAATCTGCATTTGTGAATAGTAAACATTTTGCACTCTCCACGCGGATGTTGAGAATTCTCGACAGAGGGTGCCCCATAAAATGAAGCATTCAAAACGATGGAACTCTGCCTAACGAGGTACCCCACTTTGTGTTTATAGCTTAAATGGTAGAATATCATGGCAGTAGACCAGAACGTCAGTGTTTGTTCGGATCGAACTACTACGGTGTCGGATTTCATAGAGCTCACTTGAGGCCAAAATGAAGCCCGCAGTTCATTTGGCTTATCATGATAAGAGTTAATACATTCTCTTTGATTTCCTAATTTTAACCCCATAATTGAGGTTTTTACAACAATATATTAAGTGGGCCTTTAAATTAGTTTCAGTTCATAGAAGTTTGTATATATATATGGCTTACTCCATGAAGTTGGGGTACAAAGTGTGACATGGGATTAAACATTTTCAAAAGCACCTCATTGTAAATCT
>JAODUJ010255514.1:0-10283 GCA_027564615.1 Psolus chitonoides
TCGGGCACAAATTGTTCTGCCCCCCCCCCCCCAAATTGGAAAGGTCCCATACGCCTATGTATGCAGTCATGCTGGCATAGACACTGAATGTTACAAAAACCTGAGTAGGAGTACATTATCCCAATTGATTCTGTGTGACGTTTTGTATTGTTAGTGCTATACATCTTCACCAATTCCACGAGCAAGAAATCACTAAGCCTTTTTGGCTCTCTGGTTATTTTGTGAAGCGCTACTCACCCCAAACAAAATGAAGCACTACCCAAGTATAATTACGACCTCAATACTGTCCCATAAAATCTGTAGGAGAAGAAGCACTCTACTATTTTCATAAAATAAACCCCAAATTACCACCCTCGAATTCCTGAACAACCCGAAGGAAGCACTACCAAAACATAACTCAAGTATAATTATGACAGACCCTCAATACTGTCTCATAAAATCTATAGGAGAAGAAGCACTCTACTGTTTTCATAAAATGACCCCAATGACCACCAGATGAACGTTGGCATCAAATTCCTGAACACCCCGAAGGAAGCACTACCAAAACATAACCCAAGTATGATTATGACCAACCCTCAACACTGTACCATTAAATCTGTAGGAGAAGAAGCATTTTGAATGTTTTCATAAAACGACCCGAAATGACCACTAGTTGTCCGTTGACCTCAAATTGCTGAACACCACGAAGGAAGCACTAGCCAGGTATAATTATGACGAACCCTTAACACTGTACCATTACACCTGTAGGAGAAGAAGCATTATGGGTGTTTTTATAAAATGACCCCTAAATGAGCACTAGACGACCGTTGACCTCAAATTCCTGAACACTCAGAAGGAAGCACTACCCAAGTTTAATTATGACAAACCCTCAACACTGTACCATTAAATCTCTAGGAGAAGAAGCCTTTATACTATTTTCATAAAATGACCCCAACATGAATCGTAGATGACTGTTCACCGCAAATTCCTCAACACTCCGAAGGAAGCATCACCCAGGTATAATTATAACAACACTGTAGTACCATTAAATATGTACGAGAAGCATTTTGTGTGTTTTCAAAAAAATGACCCAAAATGACACCCATATGAACGTTAACCTCAAATTCCTAAACACCCCGAAGGAAGCACTACCAAATCATAATTATGACAAACCCTTACACTGACTGTATCTTTATATCTGTAGAAAAGAAGCATCTTGAAAGTTTTCATGAAATGACCTCGAATGACTACTAACTGAACGCTGACCTAAAATTCCTGAACAACCGGAAGGCAGCACTACCAAAGTATAATTATGGCAAACCCTCAACACTGAACCATCAAATCTATAGAAGAAGCATTTTGAGTGTTTTCATAAGATTGCCCCAAAATGACTACTAGAAGACTGCTGACCTCAAATTCCTGAACACCCGGATGGCAGCGCTACCTAAGTATAATTATGACAACCCCTCAACACTGTACCATTAAATCTGTAGGAGAAGGAGCATGTTGAGTGTTTTCATAAAATGACCCAAAATGACCACTAGGTGACCGCCGACCTCAAATTCCTTAACACTCCGAAAGAAGCATCACTCAAGTATAATTATGACAAACCCTCAACAATGTAGTACCATTAAATATGTGGGTGAAGCATTCTTTATTCCTTGCCAGAGGCAAAAGGAATATATGCGGTCACGCGGCGTGTGTGTGTGTGTGTGTGTGTGTGTCTGTGACAAAGGCTCGTAATCGCGTTATCTCAAGAACGCATACCTTCACAAATTTCATATTCGGCATGTAGCTTCTCCACACTGAGTACAGGAACCTTATTGTTTTTAGTGCAGTTCCAAGGTCATTTGAGGTCATCAGAGGTCAAAAACCAAAAACCTTGTAATCGCGATATCTTAAGATCGTCAACCCTCACAAATTTAATATTTGTCAAGTAACTTCCCCACAGAGAGTACGTGGACCTTCAAGGTCATTTGAGGTCATCAAAGGTCAACAACTGAAATCTTCGTATACCCTAGAGGAAACTAAACTATTGCTGCCAATAGTGTCCGAAAATCAAACTACTACATACATACATACATACATATTACTCCTGATGCGACTATTCAGTCGCTGGAGCTGCTGGCATACAGCTGGTTCAGCCAGCGGTTGAAGTCAGTTTTGCTGAACATCATTCGGTGAATTGGTGACTGGTCGGTGCCGGGTTGACGTTTGAGTCGTTTCCATACACTTTGTGCATACGGTTCAGTCGGAACGATGAATAGTGTCTGCCTTTGTAGCGCCGAATTTGGCATTCTTGTACAGTGCGAGATCCATTTGAGGTTTTGTCTTTGGATGTAGTCAGATAGTGCGGTCATGCCCAGGATTTTGTATATTTGGGCGTTGGAGTAGACAAATGCGAAGTCGCCAGAGTCATTATCGTGGCCGCTACGCTTGAACCCATATTTGACGCACTGACGCGCGAAGCGGTTCCACACGGCGTCAAGTTTTGCGAGGTTCACTCTAATGCAATTTCATGTGCCGGCATTGTAGCAAAGACGTAATCTAACATGAGCTTTCATAAGTTTACCTCTGATATTGGGTCTTATACGGTAGTCCTGAGGAACTTGGCTCATCTCGGCCAAATTTCCAGTCGCTGATCCAATACTATGCTCAAACAGTCGATTGGGTTGGTATGCTGACAACATCACACCCAGACACATGAATTCCTTCACATTTGTTAATGGATAGTCACCAAACGTCACCGAACTTTCCGCACTCGTATCAGCTTCGCTACCTCCAACAACCATGGTCTCGGTTTCTTACGAGCAAGTGTCAGCCCATACCTTCGAAATAAGAAAGCATGATCAACCGACTGGTTTCGTTTTAACACAATGGGCTCCGTTTGATGATCCTGTACTCGAATTTGTACTCTGTCATATGCATCCTGCAGGCGTCGTATTATAAGCACGTGTATCACTCGTGTCGGTGTTGCAGTCATACTTATGCCACGGTAGTTTGCAACGTCCAACCAGGGCCCCTTTTTGAACAGACAACTGATATGCGACTCACACAAATGAATGGCACCATAAGGCTAAACCAAGTCAGACAGATGAAAAACAACAAGTAAGATATACCACACGGTTTGGAAGGTGGATGATACGAGGATATATTCGCTTAATCAAGATCAAGCTCCCAGTAACTTTTTCAATAACAGAAGATTAACAGTGATTCCTATTAGCTAATAGACCACTCATCCCGACTCTTCAGTGAAATGGCTTTTCAGTGGCTTCATTTACACACTCAGTACACACATTACCTTTGAATTATTACCTTTGCACTATTGAGGTGTAATTACCCAAATTCCTTCTTACACAAGGAAGTGATACCTCAAATCGATTATCCACATGGACAGAGGACTGTCATCGGATGGGAGTATGGTTGGTAGTATTGACCCAAAGTAGAGGATAGGCATGTGATCCAATAAGGTTTAGTCATCGAATATTCAGCTATAATGTCCCTTCGCCCAAACCTCTAAGTAAACACCAAAATTATCATGGTAAGCTGTAGTACTAGCTTTCTAATTTGTTCACAACTCCTCTGTGGATAAAATTGACTCTGTTAATGTTGCCAAAATGCTTGAATCAGACCTCATTGAATGGGCTTTATTGTAGATGCCTAATTCCCAGGATGATTTCAAATTCCTTGTGAAGTTAAGGGATCGAAGGGATTCACCAGACTGTAGATGACCATTATACAAGATGCCTTTACTATTATTCAAAGTATCTGACCCTCGACAATTTAACCTAACACGGGTCGAGCGTCCCAAAATAGAGGTCAGGCAGGACAGCCGTGCCGAACCTAACCAATGAACCAAATGTTTCCCGAATTATTTGCTCTCCCACTACAACGAAACCACCAACTGCAGTACAGCTTTTCGATGAAATCAGACATTTGCGAAACCAATCGCCGTACAGTTTTTCGACGATCAAGCAGACACAGAGAGGGATTTGAACCCAGGACTTTTTAGTGCAAGCGGAACACTCAATCTGATGCATTACGCTACCACACGGAACCGTGGTTTTGTTTCTATGACCCTGACTTGTTCAGCAGTTACAGCGTAGTTTTTTAAATAGTTTTTTGTATTTTGGGTATTATTTTTCATTCAAACCTGTTCCTTTTGTATACTTATAGACGACTTACTGAAAGGTGCAATGACGACATTGTATATAGATTTAGTAATATTTATAATGGGCGTCTTTGAAAAGGTGCAGTCTACCTGCCTGGCCTATTATTTACTGGGAAATAGACAATGCTGACACATATCGCCTGCAGACACAGACAACAAACAGGGTTCCATTTGAAGCCATTTAGCGATTTCAACCGCTATTTAAAATATTTGGAGTGCTATACGCATGGATAATTTATAGAAATATAACATTGTTTATTCTAGTGTGAGTAGATGTTATCAGCAGTTATTCCCAGAGAGTGGCAGAGGGGAATTGTTAGTCTTGCACCCATTTGTTGGCGTTCATAGACCTAGACTGTAGTCCGCAAACCATTGCGTGTCCGTGTGGGTCGTGTAATTCAAGATGAAGGGCCTTGCAATATGTTTCCTGCTGTTGACCGGTGTACTTGAAGTATGCTATGGTCAAGTTAATAATAATTTTGGTAAGTTATTTTTGTCGTTTGATTATTGCTACCGGGTGCGTCAACAGTCTTTACATTCAGGCCTACCTTTATCGGCTTTCAATTCTTCGTGCGGGACCTTTCAAAAATGCGTTTCGCGAACCTTGCATGTGGTGGCGCCAGGATTTCCCCGACGAGGGTCCAAGTTCCACAACAGGGGGCTAGACAAGTCATGCCATATAGCCTATCGTTTAGCTATCAATGTTTGCTCCCCGACAAAATGGTGAATTCCTCCCGGGCCGTCAGAGGTCATGGCTTTCTGGACCCTCCTGCTGACGCCACCACTGGTTCAGCGTGCGTTATCCAAAACATTCCGGCGGTATCCAAAGAACGTAATAAAAGCCTCAATCTGAAGTGAAAAGTTTGAAACGATTTTTGGACAATACCGTGTATAGTTCATGATATCACGACGAGCATAATTAAGAAGTTTCATTCCAAGTTTCCAAAGCAGAATTGTCTTTTTCTTTTTCTCAGTAAGCATTATATTAGCTCACAAATTTCAAAAATCTTATTCTGAAGGGCCCAATGAATTAAATATCACATATCCCATTTCAGTGATATTAGTACGTGATAGACCTATTCGAATACAAACCACAATTTTGATATATATGCTATCATGGTTAGATATATATAGGTCTACCCTATAGGCCTACTGCCCTTGTGAAAAGTTTGCGCGATCATTGACAATTTACATTTCAACGCATATTTGGGCTTTCAGGAGAAATGTGCAAAATGTTGCTGAATGTGTTTTTGGTTCATGAAGTATTTGTAATTTCAGGAAAAATCCCTACCACTTTTCGTGCACTGCTTCGCCCTGCTCTACTATTTCTATTTTGACTCATACTGTGGGCCTATTGGGGTTTAAATAATATGGCTACTATACGGTGTACAACCATCCAACCATGTAGTCCAGTCAGTATTTTACTGGTATAAAATTGGTGCAATGATGCACGTGCGTTTATTAAAAAAGACAAACGCAAATTTGCGTAGCCTGTATTACTTGCCGTGTACTGTTTAAATTTCAGTATTGGATTGTATGCAGAACATGGCAACTACAATTGTTATAGATGTTGTCTCAATCCACAAGACATGAAGACAATTGTTTATTGATTAATTCTCCAAGGTGACATGCAAAGGCAATTAGCTGAAATGCTCAGTCAGTTGAGTCTACATGTAGAAGGGGCTGCTTCATATTGTATTATAGTGTTTAAATAGGCTACTTGCATGACTAAGATACTACCTTATATTATGCCTATGTGTGGCTGGGGGGCCGCATGCCTCCTCATATATAGGAGGGTGGTATTGACACCCTGGATACACCACATAATTCAGCACTCGCACTATACTGTCATAAAAGTGTGACTTTAATTTCTCATTCCGTACCAGTGCACAGGAATTCATAGGTCGTAGGCCGGACCGCGGAATACATTGAAGATATATTTGATTTGTCCTATTTTTTTGTATTTGTCCCATCAAGGTTTTTGGCACATAATGTGCGTGATATAATATGAACATTCTATATAAGTAAAGCATTCTACTGGGAAAAGATCTAGGTAAATTGCGATAAATGTCTGACATGGCAGTATGGTAAGAGTAGGCATGAACTAAGGTTGTATTGACATTTTATATCATGGGACCCTTTTAACCAGTTGAATTATTCATTTTACTGAAAAATAAACTGAATGTTTTTAGTAAAACAAAAGCATGTACCATAAAAGTAGCTCACCATAACCCATTGGATAGTATTTTTTCATTATCATCAATTCAGTACACCTGTTTGATTGAGCTTGAGCTTTCAAATTAGTTAACCTTTTTTTTACAAAATCTGATAATAATAAAACGGCGGAAACTGAATACTATGTTGAATTTTCTTATCGACTTATTTAGGGGATAGGGCACTATCACAACTTTTCATTGACTTGTGTACGTACTATGACCTACGAGCTTGCCAGATGTTGAAAAAGAAACATATGCTACCCACCATCATGTTTTACCATTATAACCATCCATAGCAGGATCGTGTAGGCTGTAGGGTTTTAGCTAGAACGGGTGAAAATTAGCATGCATGTATGTTTTCGGTAACTCAATCCCAATTTGCTCATTTTTATTCATGTAATTTCAAATGAACCTTGCTCGATTACACACCATTTGTACTTATTTGAAATGAATACACACCGAGTTTGAGAACTTGACACCTCAAAATGGGCCAACTCAATTTTAGGGACTACCGGACTAGTGCGTGAGACGATTTTAGCAATCCAAAAGTGGTGCGCACTTATATTTAAATTGTAGCTAACATGTGTGGTTTGCTACGTCCGGGTGAGTGACCGCTGTGCACCAAAATTGTGATTTCGTCGGGGGGAAATGGAGCCAAAACAATGTATGGGACAATAGAGCAGTACAGTGATTACAGTAGGCTTTTCCCCGACTGGTGTCAGCCGCCCGACGAGTTATAATTCTCTCATCAGAACCCTAAAGCCTAAAAATGTTTGCGCGTCGCGCGCAGTGGGCGAGTGCTTCTCTCATCGAAACTAAAGTCAACAATTTCTCGCGATAGCTTTTACCCTGTGCTCACATGGACTCATGCTGACTACCACAAATATTTATTCTCTAGTAATATGTGCATATGCCCCAACCCTCCCAATTCAGCCAGGACTAATTTCCCGATTTTACAAATCATTCCCGGTTTCTCGTTTTCGACGGAATTATCCCGATTTCCGTTTTATTTCCAGTGGCGAACATCGCCTTAACCTCGGGACTAAGGTGGCAATTTCTCTTTCCTGCGCGATTTTAAAGACTCGGGCCTTCATGCAGATTTTTTTAAATTAAACTTCCGGCCAATATTATCTTAGGTCAGCCCCAACCACAGCCAGCTAAAGAAGAGGTTGCGCGTGTTCGGTCACAGTGTATCACCATTTGGCTGCATATAATCCAATACCCGATTCGTAAAAGCTTTTATGTTTACGGTATAGAGGTAGCATAGGAATACCTTAGCATGGGTATATGCCTATCGTCCCGACTCAATATATATTTAATATTCAGAATTAAGATTTCAGAGTTGCCAATTAATATAAAAATGTGCATGTAATTATCTTTCAATAACATTCTCCTAATGCCATATTCTGCGGAGTGGCGTTTACGACAACGATATAAGAACAGTATTTCTTCGCAAAAGCCCCTCCCTATTGTTAATAATAAAGATGTTTTCCTGTAGTTTTTTACTTAAAAATAAAAATTCCAGTACATTTAGTTGAGTTGAAACGATTGAAACTGGCACCATTTACTGCACTGTTTTGCATCTGATCCCCCTTATTGAAACATAAAATTCTCAAATCTCGAGAACGACCGAGATCTGCAATATCGGCGCACCACGAATAAGTCATTGTCACACGCAAGTAATGTAAGCAGTTGTTGATGCACCTCCCCCTAAAAACGCACTCTGGCTAATAGGGGGCCTCCGGTCCATCCCCAAACCTATGATATCCCGTGCACGCCTCGGAAACTGTAGCTTTTGCCTAGAAAGCCGTTGCTGAAACGGCGATGCCTTTTTGTTTTTCCTGTTTACTTTTGTATGAACAAGGTTGGAAAATTGGGTGCGGCAGTTAGAATTTTTCTTTTTAAAAACCGTAGCTTTTGGCCGAAAATCCGGAAGAAAAATGGCGATTTGGTTTTATTTTCGAAAGAGCAGGAATTTATGAATAGTTGGAAAATCGGCAGTCGTAATGTTCTAGTCTTGTCATGTCAGGTATCATTTTAATAAAATGGAAAAAATCCGCAGTAGTGTTGATTTTAATTGTTATCCGGTGTCACTTGTGAGAGATGTACAATTCATAACCTGAACATTTTCAAGTGCTTTGCGTGCATTGGTGTTATTTGTACTTGTCTTGGTGTCACCTGTGCCGAATGTGCAGTTTAAGCCTCGAAATTTATACAGTGAAAATCAAATTTTGTTCACGCACCTCGCTCGAAATGTATACAAGACAACAAAATTTTGTTCGCGCTCTGTACGCTTCGGAATTCCATTTCCTACCTCTCCCCCAATCAACTGGTTCTAGATACGTCCCTTTCCGTATCACTCACCGACAAAATGTCCCCCCCCCCATCCCGGTTCGGATTCCTTCCTACGCCTATGTGTATCAAACTACCCCACATTGGTGTTATTTTTCCTTGTCTTGGTGTCACTTGTGCCGAATGTGCAGTTTAAAACTCGAAATTGATACATGACAATCAAATTTTGTTCACGCACCTCGCTGGAAATGTATACAAGACAACCAAATTTTGTTCGCGCTCTGTACACTTTGGAATTCCAGTCCCTACCTCTCCCCCAATCAACTGGTCCTAGATATATACGTCCCTGTCCGTATCACTCACCGACAAAATGCCCCCCCCCCTCCCGGTTCGGATTCCTTCCTACGCCTATGTGTATAAACTACCCCACCGAGTAGGGCCTATATAGACGGGATCCAAACCTTGCACAATATTTGATGTTTGCATCAGTTAGTTTCATGCGGGCCTGGGTCGATGGTGAGCTAGTGCTTGGACTCTGAATTGGGCCAGCGCCTGATAAGTTTGCGGACTCCTTTTCTAGAGTCGGTGATGTTCTCGGGGTTTCTGCATATGGGAACGTTCAGAAACGTTTTCAAACCTGGTGGGCGGAATTTTGTACCAGTGTACAGAAGGGAGATAACTATGATCCTCTAGTTGGGAGGGGGTTCTAGGGGCTGAAGTTCCAACTGGGTGGGTTTTGAAGACATGAAATTCTGACAGCCGCCCTTCCGGCACAAGTGATATCAAATGGTCAAAATGAAACAAAAATTATCGCACGCGGAAAAAAATGTCATGTTCGGGTTAAGACGGGCTGAGTGGACACAAATAACGCCACATGACAACGCATGGAGAAGATGTAAAAATGGTACCATATGACAAGACCAAAATATCCCGACTGCCGCACTCCCGATTTTCCAACTATTTGTAAATTCCTGCTCATTCGAAAAAAGAACAGATTGTTATTTCCCAAAAAATCCTGACTGCTGTACAAAAATTAACCATGTTCGTAAATTCATGCTCACACAGAAGAAAACTTGCCATTAACAAGCATGGCCGTTTCAGCAACGGCATTTCTAACAAAAGATAGAATTTACGACTGCCGCGCCCTGATTTTCCCTCCTTTTCATAGAAACCAGTTGACTGGAATTTCAGTAGTGGAATTAACTTGTACCAGTTCAACAAAACCATCGCCAACTGCCAACTGGATTTCTTAGACAATATAAAACCTACGTGTAATTGATTGAGGTTAACCATTATAAATTATGTTGCCGAATAACTCTAGGAAAAAGACCTGGAAATCTCTGAAAATACGTTAAACCTATTATGGGCCACTGACTGTTATGCGTTTAGGTAACACATCCTTTTCTAGTATGCTATACAAACATTCCAACCCTTGAACTCTTCAAATCGGGTTATTTCCAATTCCAAAACTTGGTCTTTTCCAACCGGGACGCGGTATTTCTTTTTCCACTTCGATATGGGCATTTCGATTCTTCAGGATCTCTTCGAAATCATAGTTAGGGTTAGAACAAGGTGGTAGCGTGGTGTAGTGGTAGGCGTGAGCACTTTCACTGCAGAGTCCCGGG
>JAODUJ010255625.1:0-10282 GCA_027564615.1 Psolus chitonoides
GACATTGTTTGAAGATCTTCAAAAAAATCACAGTATAGGCTCCAAATTTGCCTATACTACAGTGTGTTAGGCTATAAATTTCACTATTCACATGTATAAAGGGATCAGAATAAAAATAAACATTGTTTAGAGATCTTTGAAAAATAATGGTATAGGCTCCACATTCACCTATACTACAGTGTGTTAGGCTATAAATTCCGCTATTCACATGTATAAAGGGATCAAAATGAAATTAGACATCGTTTGAAGATCTTCAAAAAAATCACAGTATAGACTCCAAATTCGGTAGCCCGAAAGAGTTGACTGGGAGCCCGTGTCCCACCCTCGCTACCAAAATGTCCCAACCTAACAGGAACAATGTCTACTGTCCCCATCGGATCCTCCCTCCCATGTCCATCCCCACCATGTCCCCTCTTAACCATGTTTCTCCCTTCTCTGCTTCTCCCTTCCCCATTCTCCCTTCCATGTGTCCCCCTACCACGTGTCCCTTGCCCCAATGTGTCCATCCATCCCTCCCATGTATACCTATGTACCATTTGTCTCTCCCTCTATCCTATGTATCTCTCCCTAGTCCTACTTCGCTCCCTAGACCTACCTACCTCCCTCCTTAGCCCTACCTCCCTCCCTCCCTACCAAGTGTCCCAAATCCCTACCAAAGTGTTCCACAATTTCCCATAGAGTCTGTGTTAAGGGAAGTCAAATATTTTTGAAAACTAGTCTTTTTCGCGTCGGTAAATATTTCGCGGAATGGGGTGGATGTCAAAATGTTCGTTATTTTAGAAGCCCATAGTGTTCGCAAACCTTCATAACTATAGGTTTCAATGTCATTTTATGTCTGAATCAATATTAACATTATGGGTCGCCGATTTCGGCGAAAATGAATCTGCCAATAAAACATTTTGAGTCACTAATTTCGGCGGAAAATGATTTTATTTAAAGTGATATAAAGACATGATAACCCATTTTTGATTCCTTGCCGAAGGAAGAGTAATCTATATGCAGTCATGCTAGTGTGTGTGTGTGTCTGTCTGTATGTATGTATGTGTGTGTGTGCCACTTGCTTGTAAACACGATAAGTCAATAACGCAACATGTGATCATTGTCATACTTGGTGGGTAGGTCACCCATGGTGAGTAGACGGTCCCTGTCGTTTTTGGTGCCGATCTCATTAATATTCATGAGGGGGCGGGGCTTAGAAGCAATTCCTTAAAATGTCCATATCTCGGGAACCGTATGTCCGATTTCGATCAAGTTTGTTTTGTTGACATCGGCAGGGGGTGGGGTACATGTGTAGATGATACGTTATTGCATCTCATTAATATTCATGAGTGGGCGGGGACAAGCGTAATTTTTTTGAAAATTGTTCGTAAACAGGTTATCTCCGCAGTGTCATGGTGGAATGATGTTACAGTAGGCCTATACTTACTACATAGATTACCCATGGTGACTGGCGAGTAGATGGTCCCTATTGTTTTTGGTGCCTATCTCATTAATATTCACGAGTGGGCGTGGCTTAGAAGCAATTCCTTAAAATGTCCATATCTCGGGAACCGTGTGTCCAATTTCGATCAAATTTGTTTTGGTGACATTGGTAGGGGGTGGGGTACAACCGGTACATGTGTAGATGGTATGTTGTTGCATCTCATTAATATTCATGAGTGGGCGGGGCCAAGCGTAATTTTTTTCGAAAATTGTTCATAAACATGTTATCTGCGCAGCGTCATGGTGGAATGACGTTATACCTACTACATAGATTACCCATGGGCTTAGAAGCAATTCCTTAAAATGTCCATATCTTGGGAACTGTATGTCCGATTTCGATCAAATTTATTTTGGCGACATTGGTAGGGGGTGGGGGTACATCAGGCTTTTCACTAACCCGAGCTCCCGGGTCTAAGACGCCCAACAATGCCGTTGGACGCTTGGTGAAAAATTCTGTGCGTCTTACGCGCGAGATTTTTTTTTTAAACAACCCCATATACACTGTACATAACTTAATTAACAACCTAGGCTACATAAGACGACAATCTAATGTGTGAAAATGATGAGGCACTTTTTATTTCATGGTTCTGAGGGGTGATCAACCCAAAACATGCTTAAAATGCTTCTTTAACACAAGCAACGCTTTTTGACTTTTTGTGTCAGACCCTTGAAATCTTCTTGGGACTCTTGAAAAAAAAATGTGGAGGGTTTCAAAACCCTTGGGTTTGACACCCTAATGAAAACCCTGTACATGTGTGAATGGTACGTTATTGCATCTCATTAATATTCATGAGTGGGTGGGACCAAGCGTATTTGTTTCCGAAATTGTTCGTACACACGTTATCTCTGCAGTGTCATGGTGGAATGATGTTATACTAATTACATGGATTACCCATGGTGAGTAGATGGCGCCTATTGTGTTTGGTGCCGATCTCATTAATATTCATGAGGGGGCGCGGCTTATAAGCTATCTTGTTCATACAATGATTTGTGTGACCTTCATAGTGAGTTTATCATCCCTATTGTATTTTGTGGATGTCAATGGTGATCTGAGGTCAACAGAGATCAAGCAATAAGAAATAAGAACCTTGAAAATGCCGTAACTCAAGCTTTCATTCAGCTCATATAAAACACATGAGTGACCTTCACAGGAGTAAATGACCCAGATTCGTTTGGTAGTAATCAGCAGTCGTCAAAGGTTAGCAGTTCACAAGATGGTAAACCACTATCATCTTTAAATTTTAAATGGCAAGGAATCACAAAGCCATTGGCTTTCTTGTTTAGTTACCGGTACGTGGTTTTGCCGTCACGTTTACAACCGACACGCGACCGCGAATGATCGTGAAATCCTATGGCTTGCTTCATCTGATTTTGAGAGCTACTACTGGCCATTGTGTAGTGCAAATTATCATTCCGAAATCATTATTTCAAATACACAAGCTGCTAATTTATTAACACAAACTTTCTGGTGACCGCCGCCGATACACACTCATTCAAAACACTGTACGCATGGCTGAGCAATGTGCTATTCTATATCGTAGTACACACCGTACGTAGCCCAATACAGACCACTGAAGCAGTGATGCCAGCGGGTTTTTCGCAATTTCCCCAGATTATGCAGCGAAAATTCCCCAGGTCAAAAATGAAGCACCAAACAGGGCTTTTACAAGGCCTCGCAAAAGGCTCGCATATGACTTCACACTACAGTAGAGTGTGCTCAGTTTACACACTGCCTAAGCAAAGTACAATGATCGTACATAAAATGCCGTTCCAGTGGATAAATATATAGGATGTGACTGGCATTTTGTGTATAGGATAAGTGAACATTTGTCACTGTCAAATGTTGCGGTCTACGACAAGGGCAAAACATGACTTCATGCAAAGCGCGCGAAAAAATATGCTTTCAATCACTGATTCACACAAATTGTGTCTGAAAACAGTACTTAAAGGCCCTTTTCACTCATCCAGAAATTCTCCCAGCTGTCCCAATTCTGCCAACTCAATGTTAAGTATTGTATTGTCCAGTTGGCAACATTGGACCAATCGATCCTGAATTAAATGGCCTAGACCATGAAATTGTTTTGTGCACGAGTGATTATGGGCTTTAACAGTATTTAGAGTAGTAAAATAGTCCTTCAGTGGAAATTGTCAAGAATTCCCCAGATCATCAGTAAAATTCCCCAGTTCCCCAGGTAGATGCCGAAATCCCCAGATCTGGGGAAAAATCACCAAGTCTGGCATCACTGCACTGAAGACACGGCAGCACGCACAGCACCTGTAATGCCAGCCACGTGTACATCGTTGCATTGTATGTAGCGATCGAAGCACCAACCACACATGGCATCGGCGCTGGTAGATCAGTGAAGTAGTATGAGGCGCAAAAACAATGATTTAGTAGGCCTGGGCTACGCGATAATATGTGCTAGTTTATGACAGTTAAGAAGGACGGCGGATAATCTTTTTTGGTATGCTTTTTCTCGGGACAGTCACAATTTTTTTGAGGGCCATTTTTTTGAAAGCCAGTTTTTTTAAGGTCATTAGGCCTACCCATTTTTTTTTCGAGGAGCGCGATCATTCGCGCGCATAAAGTCACATCGAGGAGCGCGTCGTCGCGCGATCGCACCAGCGCTCCTCAGAAATTAAGGACTGTTACATAATCTACCAATTTACTCATTTACTGCTGTGTTCCGATTGAAAGCTATTGAAACGGACGGAGGCTGCACTCAAAATGTTTGGGCCGATGCAAAAAAGGAGAGTTCAGATCTATATATAATTAATAAATCAAAACAAAGTGAGGACGCACACGGCGACACGTGTGTAACATAAACCTTTATGCATTATGGGCATTTAGAAATGACGTTAGTTTTGCATTGTTTCATTTGAAATACATTATTAACATAACTGTATACATACGGTGTTTTGGGTTGGGCAAGTTTAGCAAAAGAAGTACTGTGGTACTGCCACCAAATTATTATATATGCAGTTCCATTCGGGCTCAACCATGCGTTGATTGTTATATTGTAAAGCGTATTGGTGAACTACCACTGTACCACAGAAATGCAAAGTGCCAGCTTAATGACGGCTTTGTGTGGTCATGGCTAGTGAGAGTTGGATTATCATCGACATTCGGCGCTCTATATCATCGAACTTGGTTACAAGCGGACGCAAGAGACAAATGTCTTCGTTATTCCTCACCAATGGGTTAAGTGATGACTCATTTGAATGGAAGATCCCTCTTTTAATTTGGTTTCACTACTTGGCATGTGTTGACCAGCACGCTACATAACAAAACGTATTGAACTGCTTTTTTAACTTACTGTGGCTCCGCCTTCAATATTTTTAAGGTGTCATTTCGCAGGGGCGGAGTATTCTGCAGTTACTCTAATAGGGCCTACTTGTCTTTGAAAACGAAGTATTTTGTGGATTTTTAAGGAATTATTCTTTTGTTTTTTGTTATGGATTCCAAAGTTTGTTAAGTACCACACTATACACCATTGACTGTGGACGCGGTTATCACCCGACAATGCATTACAAACATTTTCCTTCTATTGTTGGCTTTACCACAGTGAGCAAACCCAAACATGGTAGCCTACAGAGGACTGACGATGCGTGGTAGAGCTGCGCAGTCCCTATACAGAGGTCTATGTGAACTTCGTATTTATAATATATAGCCTAATTCATGCATGATGCATCAATATCGACAAGCTTAGTGTGAAATTAAATTAGGCCTAGGGAAGGGTTCTCTGCCTAGGGTAAGGTGCACAGTATTCAACCCACCAACAGTATTCAACCCTTTGGATGTAATTTGACATTTTTCAAAAACGGGAAATCATTTCCATATAAAATTTACAGGGTGAGTTTAGTAACTTTTAGAAATGATATAATTCATTTTCATGTGATATTTTCAGGAATAGGCCCTAAGTGACAAATTTGAGGAATTACTAAAACTACCAACTTAAGAATTTCTTTAAAAAATGGCATTTCTTAAAAAGGGATGTAAGCTTCACAGTAATTTTTTCAAGTATCTCATTTGGATTTTTCTCATCCATTTCAAGTTTTTTAGGCAAGAAAAGAAATGAAAATAAGTAAGAAAGCTACAAACTATCATCAACAACAATGCAGGAGGTATTAGGAACAGAATTCTTGATATTTTCAGGGGGGTTGATACTGTGCACCAAAAGTAGATTGGCCGTGCAGGCGTGCAGTATTCAACCCCCTAGAATAAAATGGACTGAACGGTTGTAGGAATTAAGTAGAAATAGCCTTTTGGGGGAACATTATAGGCCTATATAGTTACAAACGTTTTCAAACCATTTGGAACAAATTCGAAGAAATACGTAAAGTCATGAGAAAAATATGCTCAATTAAACTAAAATATGCCAAAATTTGGCAAATAATGAATGAAAAAATGGTCACAAAAATATCCAAATTTCAAAATCTCATCAAAAATCGCAAAAAAAGATATTAATGAACTGCAATGTACATATAATGAATTAAGACATCCTAAAATACATTTCCCATGTCTGACTTACCTTCATGTTGCATTTTCATGAAAATATACTGAAAAAACAATTGGGGGGTTGAATACTGGCATGCAAAAATGAATACTGGCATGCAAAAATGAATACTGTGCATGGGGGGTTGAATACTGGTCACGAGGTACAGTTTTCAAAGTGACCCTTCTCAAAAATAAAAGGCAGAATTTGTAATATTTTTGTGGTAATATGTTGCGTATAAAAATGTCTTAGAAAGGTACATGAAAACAAATTATTTTAGTGTACAGGGTAGCAACAGAAGGAAAAAACCTTAAAAGGGGTTGAATACCAGGCCCCTGCAGAGGATTTCTTTACTGGGGGTGCTGAGTTCTTCTGACAAAAAGGACCTCACCTTACCCTCTACATAAAAACCTACATTTCCGACATATTCATTTTTCAGATTTCAACAAATTCTGCAATTTGTTTATAATATTTTTCTTATTTTATAGCAAATCTCGTGACTCCACTTCAGTGATTTAGCCAGTGCCGCTCATCAATGCGACATCGTCTGATCTGACGGCCGGTGGGGGAGGGGTTTAAGGGGATGGGGTTCCCCCTCCCCTTTCGATTTTTTCGAATTTAGAAAGCCTCCAGATCGCAAATGGTGGCACATTTGAACGAAATATAGCTCTTTAAATCCAGTGAAAATTCATGATACCCAGTATTCTATAAAAAAATTATTATAATAATATGTCTATGTGCCTAAATGCCACTCATGAGTCTGACATCATTATTCTCGACCAAAATACTCATCACAACTTCACAAGAATATATATTTTGTTTATGTATATAAAAAAGATCGAAACCTACATTTTCATTTTGCAGATTAAAAATGTCAGCATTTTTTTCACACACCTGAAATCGGCAGGGGATGGGGGTGGGCCTGTTGAATACTGTCCACTTTACCCTAGGCCCAGCTTAGGCTAGGGCTAGGCTTAGCCTAATTTATAGAAGCCGGTGAAAAATTTCAGGTGGACACCATTGCTAATGCCTATTTGATATTGATAATGATATCTATCAACCTAGGCCTAGGCCTACCTAGGCCTAGTTCTATATTCATAATTCAGCCAAGGGCATATAAAACTGCCTCATGCGGTAATACTAACATAGTATTGCAACAAGAGTACATGTATAGGCCCCGCTTGGCGTTGAGGATGCTGTAAGTGTAACTAGAGTAGTTACAGTGTAAGCCAAGGGCAGGCAAGGCGCCGAGGTATCGCTTCAAAATCTACTTCAAAATACACCAAAAATAACACATCCGAATTAAATTTTTATATAATTTACGACTTAATATTTCATATTCGGTCAGTATTTTTCACAGTGGTAGACATAACTAAATTTATGAGCAGCTAGGTATAATAAAGTTGCATTGTCAAGCCCAAGTATAAATAATAATGGTATGTTAGGCTAGGCCTATTAACGTTACGCGATCAGGTCCAAGTAGGCTAATTAAAAATTGTTTTCTTTAATGACAATATTGAGTTATTACTGCATAATTTACATAATCTTCTTACCATCAAAAACTTCGTGAAGCATTTCCAGTCCCCAGGTTGTTAGTAAGCTCTTGACGTAGTCGTCCATGAATAATTGTCGATTAAAATCTGATTCTGAATCTGAGTCTGAGCTAGTGCCTTCGTCAACTTCGGCCGTTCGGCGGGAAACAACTTTCCCAAAAATAACGATAACGGATATGACGTTTGATGACGTGTTTTAACCAATTATTGCTGGGCATAGTTAACCACTTGCTATTGGCTAGTATAGGCTATAGATACATGTATGTTGGTTACAGGTAATCAATATAATGATTGGCTTAACCAATTAGATTCCAAACAATGGAATTGGTTAAAAAATCAACCAATCTGTTTTTGCAGTCTAGGCATCTAGGCGATTGTTCATGTGGGTGACTTACTTTTACTAAACAATACAAGTGACCGTTTCCGAAGATTCCTAGTAGGCCTATACAAAACAGGGCCGTAACACCGGATTTGTTAGTGGTGCGGCGACAGGGGGTCTGTGCGTGAAGGGTATGAAGGTGCGAGCCCCTCGTTGAGGATGAGGGGGCAAAGCCCCCCCCCCCCAAAGCCCTCGCATTTTTATGATCCCGAATAGTATTCTCACATCTGTACATGCAGTTATATATCAGTGGTACAAGATCCAGCGTCGAACGTAGCCCATGCTCACGGGCGGATCCAAGAATTTTATGTGAAATCGCCGTTTTTTTAGTTCGTGATATTGTGAGTCCTGTATATTTAGGAGTATACGGTGGTCACTTGGGAAAGGCCAACATAATACAGAGTCAACGCTGCGAGCGAAGCGCACTAACACAATTGACGTATCTTGAAACAGACAGCATCTCGGCAAAAAAAGAGAGAACCATGAAGAACGTACCGTGCGCGCGAAAATTGTCAGCTTCCATATAGGCTACATGTGCTTCGTTGGCGAACTCAGTGGCTCGGTCTTAGTACATTGTGGAAAGTGCGCGAGTATGAGTAATGTTCAGTCTTTACAGAATCTTTATAGGAAATTGGTAACTGTTAATAGGGATTATGCCCATCTTTTTCCTTTATTATTGATATGTTTGTATCTTTTTGTAGGCCCACTTTCTTATCTTTTTTTTGTGTTCTTATGTAGGCCCCTAAGTGCTGTTGTAATTCAGCTTTTGGCTCTTAGTACAGTGCAAATATACCTTTGGAAAAAAATATATTTAAGTAGCATAATTGGTGTTTACAAAACGGCGAAAAAACAGAGAAACAACAATGCGCGCGAAAATTATCTCACTTACCGTATGCCACAACGGGATCTACGGGTTATTGTTGGTACCTTCAATAGGTAACATGTGCTTACATGGTATGGGGAGCACACTACGACAGCGGTCCGCAAATGTTTGGACCGGCGACCCAATAAAAATGACATAAATCGATCGCGACCAACCGGCCGATAGCCGATCGATTCAGTGAGGTCCCTGCTGCAGAGGTAGGCTACCGGTAATGTCACAAAAAACGAAAAGTTTAAGAGGCCTATAATGTTCAATCTTCGACACATGGGCTATCACTTCAAGTTGTCAAAGATTAGAGAAAATAACATTTCTCCCGTGGAGTGCACGAAAAAATGGATTTGTTATGAGCTGGGGCTGGTTATAAACTATGATTTGGAACAAAAAAATGCGCGCGAGGCGTGCGAAAAATTCACTCGTCATGTCAGATATTTGATTTATAAACAGTACATTCGGTGACACTGATAGCAAATGACATGACACGAAGGAATAATGACTACTTAGTGCGCGTTTATCATCATGTAAACTAAGGTCTTTGGGTTTTAAACAGCACCATTCGCAGATTGGCCACATCGAAGACGGGTAAAAGCAACGGAACAATAAAAAATAGTTACAATGTACAATCTTTGGGTTTATATGGACGGCACAATTGGAAACAAATGACACTAGACCTGTCAGATGGCATGACAAGACAATTTCGATAGATGAAGCAATCTTTGTTGCTGATAGAATTAGAAAATATGTACCGATAAGTTCGAGCTCTTCTGACTTTTTGGGTCGCGACCCATTGTTTGCGGACAGTTGCTCTACGGCAGTGAGCAGGTGAGAGTAGTGATGACGGCTCAACGCAAAAATATAAATAGTAGCCGAATTCCCATTTTTGCGGAAATAACAAGTCATGGTGACGATGGTAGGCTCCTATAAATTACTGCGGGCGAAGAGTTGTGGTGATTTCTTCAGCCGTATGTTATAAGAATAATAATGGTACGGAAACCGTAATTTTTCTGTACGGTTGATTTTATCATTGGGCGAGTATAGGCCAACAAGATCAGATGGAAACAGACGGAGGTACTGCGCGCGAAGCGCGCTAAACTTGTGGTTTTGTACTGAAAATGGGATACGTTACCAATTAAGGTTCCTAAAAATACCTAACCCCACTCCGTACTGCCGTACACTTTAATTAAACCACTTTTGAACGGTATTTAAATTGCTAGTCCTCCTCCAGGGTGGGGGAGAACTCCGTGACCCACTCCCCCTCTGCATCCGCGCTATATGTTTGATGTCAAACCAGGGGAAAATTGTATTTTTGTTCTCATTTTTGCATTATTTTTTGAGTGGACGTAAAAGTGGTGCAACGAGCACTGCATCAGCCGCACCGGCTCCTATGGGCCTGAATTACATATTGTATCACTTATACAAATTAAAAAACCAGCACTCAGAGAGTGCATATACCTACACCGACCGACACCAATCAGCCTTCGCCAGCCTCTGC
>JAODUJ010255736.1:0-10281 GCA_027564615.1 Psolus chitonoides
AATCAGTCTTTTTTCGACTTATGTTTCAAATAACTTCCTAACCCCGAAAGGTGTAGAGCTGTAACGCTGGAAATCAACGTTGGGACTTTTAGGAAAGTTAGAAAAAGGTATAGAGCGATTATTAGTTTATATGAAGGCTTGGGATTTTTTTCAAAAATGTGGTCATTGAAGCGTGAAAGTCAAGGTCACCACATTTTCGAAAAATATTTTGAAAATGTTGTTCACCTTAGACCCCCATCAAATTAATTTTGAATGAAAGCCCTGTATCTTATCTTTCGAATAAGCCTAATTTGAGCTTAGGGGGATGTTTGATCATGGTTTAAAAAAATATTGAATATTTTTTGCCCGACCGGACTAAAAACGTCCGCTTGGTACGGTAAGGGCTAAACGGCTTTGTCGAATATAGGAGCGTACATGACTGCTCCGTGAATCTTCCTTCGGATTCACAAATACGTTGAGAAAAAACTGGAACCGAAGCAACTCATCGTTACAATTATCATCTACATCCCTAAAGTAGAAAGTTGTCAACTTTTTCGCAACATCTCGAATTGCGTCTGGTTGCATTGTCGAAACATGTGAAAAAAGCCGAAGCGATCGCAGACTTCGCGTAAGGCAACGAGACGACGTCCAGTTGTACGTCAATAGTATCGATACATTAGAGAAACCACTTGGTTCGAAAGGCTTCCCCTGCTGTCAGCTCATCATCTTCTGCGTGACCATGGTCAAGCGGATCCAGGCCAATATTGCGGCGACGAATTCGACGTTGTTCAGAAACATCCGTTCCGGACATGAATTCCTCAGATCGATTTCAATACACCCACAGCGGCGTTCAAATTGATTTGTACTGCCTGTAGCGTTTTACTGTTGTTGTCGAAGCGCTGCAGGATGGCGTTCTAGAATTGTGCCGAAATCCCCGATTCAAGTTTGGCCATTTCGTCGTACAGACCCCGTGTAGTGCTCCGACAGTCGGTCTTCCTGCGACGGTCTTCTGATACCTCAAATAACACTTCCATTATGTCTTCGTAGCCATTAACAAACGCATGACCGCATCGGCGAAACACGACTAACAAGTGTTCTCAGTTTCCTGCGCATCGAAACAGAAAGGTCTTTTGCCCCAAGTTTGTCTATAAGTTTCTTAAACCGACAAGTCGGAGCAGTAAAAAAGTCAAACAGTGCTTGTACAAGATCAAAGAAGGCAACAACCTCAGTGTAAGCCTTCGCAGCTTCTACCCCAACTAGGTTAACCCTTTAACTACCGCGAAAGTGAAGGAATTTGACTTTCCCTTTTTGAAATAATCATAGGCTAATCTGGAAGCAAGTTAAAAATTATCTGTAATGGAATTCGGAAGGCCAACAAGTCGAAGAACATATTCTGCCAAACAAACAAATCGAAAAAAAATCAAGAAAGTGAAATTTTAGGCCAAAATCTGTTTTTTTGGCTTTCTTTCTCAAAAATAGGCCCAAATTCAACATTTTTTTTTTCACTTTCCCTTCAAACATCGATAAATTGATGCAGAACACATTCCCTAACCATAATCCAGGTGTTTTAGGCCCTCAAAATAACTTTTGCTGTTTCTATGACGTATTGCACTGTACAAAGAGAACCAAAACTGATAGTGAAATGTTGTTCAACTGACCTAAATTACTCCCAAATAGCCCTACACCTATCCCCTACAACCCTAGGGGTGTGATTATGTCTGTAAATATGAACTACGAACCAATTTAGGCCGACTGGTGCATCTTATAAGACGAAAATGGCTCGCCAAGAAAGTCCTATCGACTTAGTGTGCTGAAGCGTGAAATAATTAGCACAAAATCTCGACACCCCCTAAAATCATTTTTTGTCACAAAAACAATGGAACTGAAGCTAGCCATCGATAATGAAAGATGTCAATATATTCCATAGCTACAAAATGATATATATTTGAGTACGGTAGGGTCTAAGTTCCATGAGCTATGATTGTTCAAACGTAGAGCTCATTTTGGACCCAAAAGGGTCAATTTTCGGTCAATTTTCGCCTAATTTTTCAAATTTTGAGGTCATTAGGCCAACAGAAGGCTTGTTGGGCTCAGAATGTGTTCTATAATATGTTTGGCAACAATAAAACATGTTAGAGGAGTAAACACATAAAACATGGAGAAGCTAGATTTTTTTGAACGAGGACCCCCTTTTAGCCAAAATTGCAAGGTCACGCCGGGTCACCCAAAGGTCAAGCCAATGTCACGTGATGTTTCTTCACAGTGACACCTCCTCCAAAAAATGCCATATGGAAGCCCCATGTGTTCTCTTTAAAAAAATCAATTCCCAGGACGGTAGGTGGTTCCTATCTCTTGCAGTGGGCTTTTGAAAACCCTCATTTCGGAGGACGCAAAATTTGGGTACATGGTAGGTAAATGGTTTAGTGGCTTCCTGAACTCGTAACTATCAAATAGAATATTGTAAATGTGACAGATTTGGGGTGAGAGAAAATGGCCTCTAACATTGAAATAAAACTCGTTCTTAAAATGTCGAATTATCAACTTAATTACTACTAATTGGAGGAGCTCAGTCAGTTTGTTGGGTTGCCAAATTATCATCCCATCTTATTGAAAAACAAGTGCATCTGTTAGAAAGAGAAATAAACATTACTCGGGTCTGTGATCTTTATTTTCAAAAGTAATGTCATTCCATAAGAACAGTGTTGTTAAAGGTAGCCTACTTTCATGGTTTGATGGATCTGCCGATAAAAACATCCGGGTTTACTCGTCTTTTCAACATATTTTGAAAATAATTTCGAAAATAATTCCAATTTTTGTGGGACACAAAAATTGACTGCATCTTACGGACATGTCCATCGTACTTGGCAATATTACATGCGCCCAGATTTGTTGTAACGATACAGATATCCATCAGCCAGATTATAAAAACTCAGTACACTGTGTGTAAAGTTTAACGTGTGCTGTGCGCAGGCATGACTCATGTTATCCAAATCTGGCACAGTAAGTGCACAGGAAGTATATAGGCCTGCATGGCCTCTGCCCGGCCTCTATAGTAATGGCCTTTTTTTTGTTGTCTTACCTGGCTGTGTTGGACATTGGACTATAGCATATAGCTGGTGTTTACTCTCCCAGTTTAGTGACACATGTAATAGGCTAGATTCATTCTGAGTGCATTATCTGTGTTAGTTTTGCAACACATTGATGGAACTGCCTTTGGATCGTAATTCAAAAAGTTTGCGAATATCACTCCAAATTCATCAATTACGCCCAATATTTCTCCCAAATAGAATTGATAATGTAAATCTCAGTAGTTTTAGGCATCGTGCATGTCAATAATAGTAGATTTTCTGTGTTTTGGTAACAGAAATAAACCCTGAAAGTACCCTTGAAGACAGGCCTAGCTTAATTAACATAAATTGTCTGCCAAAACTGTCAAATTTAAAAAAATACAATATTATCGGAAATTGAAGTTATTTTTGGGATTGTTTGATGAAATGAAACGATCCTAATAACGGATACCAACATTTTATTCCGCTCTTCTTAGCTGTTAAACAAACTCACCGAGTTCCCTTAAATAAACATTACAGCAGGTTTAACTAAACTATATTCTACACAATGGTAGTGTACGTTGTCAACTAAGTAACTGAACATTTCAACTATTGTCTGTAAGATGTTACCTTATCAAGTGTTTACTAAGTTGACATTTCAGGATGTTTTGGTAAATGTTATTATATGTTATTAAATGTTGTTAAATATTTGGTATATTTTGTAAGCCTAACGATGCCTTAACATTTTAACCATTTTCAACAAGCCTTCACTCTCTCTACCAATTCGACAGGTGGAACAGTTGATTAGTCAACATTTCGCAGTGTCTGCACGTTAAGTTATTGGGAAGTTGACAACATGACATTTTACAGGAATTTTTCCAAAATCAGAATCTAACATATGTTTTCATATTATTGCTGAAATGAGTTAGGCAAAAGTAACCACTAAGCCTAACATTTGGCATGCAGGAAGCTGTTTTATCGATGACATATAGCCTAATTTCATCATTTTGTTTGTGTTCGCTAAGATACTGCACAGTGCAACGTTTTTCTCATCATTTCACATGCGATATTATCATCTCGATGACACCTAAAGCTCCCGTAGACTTAGGCTAATCACTAACTCATACTCAAATAAGGTTCTGATCACTAAATTCAGAAAAACATTTGCCAGGTCTTCTTTTTTTAAATATGAAAGCCGTCGTGAAATCTTATACAATCACACATTGCATACGAAATTTATGTTTTATATTATAATATGGCACTAAGGCAGCCAATTTGAAATTCAAAAGTAAAGTAGAATTAGAAATGTATGTTTCCATAAATGATGACAACAATTTCGGGAACTACGTGGTATGATATACACTACAGGGATACATTAATGGCACCAAGTGAACAGGGGCGTCGCCACACTTTTCCTCGGGGAGGGGGGGGGTGAGATATATTTTGCCGACTACCAGAACTGGTTTCTCGTATGTGATGTGATATACAAATCGTGAATTCGGTGCCCGGAGGCTTCATAGATGGAACTCTTCATCACATTCACGATGTCGTCGTGTATCGTGTACATGATTCCAACAGTGGGGGAAGGGGCGTGTGCAGAAATTTCCGCAGGAAGGAGTCCGACATTGGATGAAATGTAGTGATCGCCGTCCTGGGGGAGAAGTCTTCAAAAAAACTTCGATAAGGAAGTGTGCTTAGATGCAAAATGGTGCAATATTTTGCAATTTTTGAAGTAAATTTTTACTTTAATAAAGATCATTTCGTTTGCACTAACTTGTGCAAACTGATTGTATCATTTCCATGTGAACTAATTTCACTTTAATGAAGACAAAAACAGACAGCTACTCTCAAGTACAACTGTAGATCCTTTCTGTCCTTCCTCCTCTCTTCTAAACTCTGCATGGGTGAATGGGAGGGGTGGCACACACCCTACACCCCCTCTAGGGATGCCCCTGCCTGAGGTAAACCTATCTATGGTAAATAATCTTACAGCAATTGAATCTGCCAACAATTTACAGTTGTTACTTTGTGTACAGTATAATATTACCTTTTACATTCAACTGAAGAACACCGAGTCCCCAAGATGAGGGAAATGTGGTTGCAAACAACACCGCAAGTAAAACTAACGGTGATGTCATTGTTGCCTGAAAAATAGAATAAATTGAAACAAACGGCTGTTGAGTAGTCTATAGGGATATTCTCAATGCACATTTTTGAAGAAAATTGCGTCATGGGAGTAGTAGTGTGTGACGTCATACATCCACGTTGTGCGTGCAGATCGCCAGTGTTGATTCAGCGTCGAACTACGAATATGTCGGCATCAGCGCATGCGCATTCGGCAAGAGAATATGCCCTATTGGCAGTACTAGGTATAACGTCACTACTCAGGGTCTGACTGGTTGCGATTGCCGACATTGGTAACAATAGAATATGCGTGCTGTATGTTACTACAGATAGAATATGCGTGTTGTATGTTACTACAGATAGAATATGCGTGCTGTTTGTTACTACAGATGGAATATGCGTGATGTATGTTACCACATATATAATATGCGTGTTATATGTTACTGCAGGTAGAATATGCGTGATGTATGTTACTACGGATAAAATATGCGTGCTGTATGCTACTACAGATGTGATATGTGTGTTGTATGTTACCGTACTACAGATAGAATATGCGTGCTGTATGTTACTACATATAGGATGTGCGTGCTGTTTGTTACTACATATAGGATGTGCGTGCTGTATGTTACTACATATATAATGTGCGGGTGGTATGCTACTACATATAGAATATGCGTGCTGTATGCTACTACATGTAGGGTGTGCGTGCCGTATGTTACTACATACAGGATGTGCGTGCTGTTTGCTACTACATATAGGATGTGCGTGCTGTATGTTACTACAGATAGAATGTGCGGGTCGTATGTTACTACATATAGAATATGCGTGCTGTATGTTTGTACAGATATAATGTGCGTGCTGTATGTTACTACATATAGAATATGCGAGCTGTATGTTACTACATATAGAATATGCGTGCTGTACGTTACGATAGATACATGTGCGTGTTGTATGTTACTACAAATAGATGTGCGTGCTGTATGTTATCACATATATAATATGCATGTTGTATGTTACTACAGATAGAATATGCGTGTTGCATGTTACTACAGATAGAATGTACATGCTCTATGTTACTACAGATAGAATATGCGTGCCGTATGTTATTACAGATATAATATGCGTGCTGTATGTTACTACATATTGAATATGCGTGCTGTATGTTACTACAGATATAATGTGCGTGCTGTATGTCACTACAGATAGAATATGCGTGCTGTTTGTTACTACAGATATGATATGCGGGTTGTATGTTACTACAGATGGAATATGCGTGCTGTATGTAACTACAGATAGAACATGCGTGCTGTATGTTACTATATATAACATATGCGTGTTGCATGAGGCGTAGGAACCATGGGGACAGGAGAGCGCCAGCCTGGCAGGTCCAAATCAGCGAGCGGAGCCCCCACAAGTCTGGAGGTCGAAAAGTTGGCTGCTTACATAAATTAATCATTTTGGCGTGGTTACAATACATGCAAAATTGTAAATGATTGCACCATTTTGCATCTTAATAGGTCTGCAAACATATTCGCGAACGCTCGGCGCGCATAGTACTAATTCTGTGTTTCAATAATGTCAAGTGCGCCAAATTTGCGATTTAAAACTTAACAATTATACATGACAAGAGGTTGTTGTACTTGACGCGCTTTGAAATTTTAGCAACCTCACCTCACCGAAAAATCCTAGCTACGTCCCCTGTCCGTACCACACACTGACGACAATTTTCGCATCCAGGTTCTAACACCTTCCTAGGCTTATGGATAGGACATGCGTGTTATATGTTACTACATATTTCAACTTTATACCATATTCTTACGAAATGGACTTCAATTTCGGCGAAAGGTTTTGACCTGCAGTCAATAGGGGATATTCTCCAGCAAATTGATAGATCATGCGAGTGGTAGTCCATGATGCCATGAAAGGACGTCATGCTAATGCATGTACACCACAGGTGCAGGGTGTATACCGTTACGAACATTGCTCTACATAATTTTGGAGCAATGTGCAATACGGAGCCTCTACCTACGTCTTATATATATATATATATATATATATATAGGTTGAGACTCGTCTTTTACGACATGCTCTGTGGAAAGAACCACTACAGACCAGGCATATAATGAGGTAGGTAGCAAATTATCTATCCTCGCCTGTGAGATCCTCTCCTGAACGCTAAGCGAAAAGGCAACAGGTACAATTTTTAAAGTCTTTGGTATGACCCGACCGGGGTTTGAACCCACGGCCTCCCGGGCGGAAAGCGAACGCTCGACCAATTGAGCTAACCACTCGGTTGTTACGTCTTCATATCGCATAATATATCGACCATCGGACTACCAACATGACCGCTGTCGCGCATGCGCATCGAGCTGGAGAATATCCCCTATTGGCAGGTCTTTGAATCTAAAAGATATTGTTAGGAGAGCTGAAATTGTATGAAAATCAGTGTAAGAACGATGGTTTGTTATCACTGAGGAAACATGACTTCGACGTCACACCTAACATATTTAATTTAATCCCGCCGTGCTATGAAGTAACACCAACTATGGAGGTTTTACACGTGACAAAAAAGCTCCGACCGGATGGTTGGTTTCACCGAGGTAACATGACTTCGACGTCACACCTGACATGATTAATAGCAGTGCTTTAAAGTAACACAAACTGTAGAGGTTTTACACGTGACGTCAAAAAACCTCCGACCAGTGAGCTCCGACCAGATGGATGGTTTCCCCGAGGTAACATGACTTCGACGTCAGACCTGACATGATTAATAGCAGTGCTTTAAAGTTACACAAACTGTAGAGGTTTTACACGTGACGTCAAAAAACCTCCGACTAGTGAGCTCCGACCAGATGGTTTGTTTCACTGAGGTAACATGACTTCGACGTCACACCTAACATGATTAATAACGCAGTGCTTCAAAGAAACACAAACTGTAGACGGAGGAAAAATGAGAGGAGATGCACGATGCAAGACTGGTTGAAATAATATATATATATATTTATTCCTCAGTACTGAGGAATAAATATATTATTTCAACCAGACTTGCATCGTGCATTTCATTTATTCTAACCGATGCTACGTTGTCCATCTATTATACAAACTATAGAGGTTTTACACGTGACGTCACAAAGCCCCTCCGGCTAGATGGTTTGTTTCACCGAGAACATGGGTTCGACGTCACATCTAACATGAGCAGTGAACTAGATGCTAGGAAGTATCATCCCACACTGAGGTTTTGAGGCATTACGGAGGGTCACGTGGTAGGGGTAAATTTACTCAATTCGATTCATTTACACACGCGCATACGTCTCACACACACACACACTTTCTTATGTGATTTCTACCTGGCTTGCGTGAACGCTGTTTCAAAGACTAGCTGAATGTCAATAAATACATCAGTGTATGCGCGCTCGAGCGCGAGTATTAAAAACACGTTCTACAATTATCTAGCATTGAAGCCGATGCATTTATTGCGTCACAATTAGAAAAATATATGAACGCATACTCGAGCGTGTAAATAAGTTCACGCGCATCGTGGCGTGTATACATTGTCACGCACACGTTTTGTTACCACGAGTGTTCACTGTACAAATTCAGCATGCATTGACTTTGTATAGCAATGGAACTACTTTAATCCTCAATGTTACCTGGGCCGACAAAGTAAGTAACAGTGACCTCTATCAAAATACAAAACAGGAAAAATGGACCACTACAATAAAAGAGAACATTTAGATGGTATGGACACTCGAAGAGATTACCAACTGAAGCACCAGCCAAAAAGAGCAGTAACAGAGAGTAATATAAATATCAGAAGACCTCCTGGAAGACCTCCACTAACAGTGCTTCAAAGTAACACAAACTATAGAGGTTTTACACGTAACGTAACACAACCCTCCGACTAGAGGTTTCACCGAGGTAACATGGGTTCCACGCAACACCTGACATGATTAATATCGCAGGGCTTTGAAGTACAAAAACTATAGGGGTTTTACACGTGACGTCACAAACCCCACGGGCTAGATGGTTTGTTTCACCGAGGAAACGTGGGTTCGACGTCACATCTAACATGATTAATACCGCAGTGCTTTGAAGTAGCAAAAACTATGGAGGTTTCACACGTGACGTCACAAAACACACGGGCTAGATGGTTTGTTTCACCGAGGTAATGTGGGTTTGACGTCACATCTAACATGATTACTACCGCAGTGCTTTGGAGTAACACAAACTGTTGAGGTTTCACACGTGACGTCACATAGCCCTCCGGCTAGATGGTTTGTTTCACCGCGGTAACATGGGTCAGTGGGGTCGACGCTACACCTAACATGATTCATGAATAATACCGCAGTGCTTTAAAGTGACAACATATGGTAATCCATGCCCCGAAGAAAATCACCACCCTCAGCATGCAGCCAAGCTCTCTGCATGGTTTGGCCATATTGTTAGAATGGACCACACCCAAACTCATCCTGATTGAAACAGTGAGTGGTACGAATAGACGGAGCAAGTCGAGAAAGCGATGGGAAAACAACATTTTCACTAACTGCTCCTTCTACTCGGCATATAGCACATCACAAGATAGAACAATGTGAGGGGACCATGTATCTGTGCATTCCGTGGAGCCAACGTCCTGCCGGATATGGCGACAGTTTAGCTTAACTTCAGTCGAGAGGAACACACTGCCATGTTTTTTTTTAATCAAAATAAAGCGTTGAAACAAACGCGTTGCATTGATGAGACCATGGTCATTAGACGACGAATATCATTAACTCTCATAAAAACAATTTGTATTTGTAAATTCTTCTCCCAACAATCAATAGTGTATAATTTATATACACATTGTGAATAGTGGCAGATTTGAGTCAGTTATTGATTGACCTCAAAATAGGTATCAGCTCAAAATAGGTAGCAGCTCAAAATTGATCGACCTCAAAATAGGTATCAGCTAAAAAAAAGGTATCAGCTCAGTCAAAATGGGTATCAGCTCAAAATGGGTATCAGCTCAAAATTGATTGACCTCAAAATAGGTATCAGCTCAATATGAGTATCAGCTCAAATAGGTATCAGCACAAATTTGGTATCAGCACAAAATTCGCCGATCGAACGAAAAATAGTATGGAACGCCAAAATG
>JAODUJ010255847.1:0-10281 GCA_027564615.1 Psolus chitonoides
CATGAAACTTGGTTACACATAATGAATATTTGGTGATCAAAATGTTGAAGTCATCAGGGGTCATTTGAGGTCAAATTGCTCAACATTGTTGGATTCACATGAAACTTGTTACATATATATAGTAAGTGAAAAATTTGGAGGTTATCAGGAGTCAATCGGGATCAAATTAAATTGTTAACTCTCAAATTTTCGCTCTAAAATTTGTCACTCTTGAAATTTTTCAATGTAAAATGTTTCAATGTAAAACTGATTCGCACGATTTCCACTCTCGAAGTTTTTCACTCAAAAAATTGCAATCTGAAAATTTTCATTCTATAAATTTTTTCACTCAAAATTTTTCCACTAGAAAAATTTTCACCCCAAAATTGTTCACTCCAAAATTTTCACTTAAAAAAATTCCACTAAAATATTTTCTCCTAAAATTTTTAACAAAAAATTTCACTCTAGAAAGTTCACTCTTTACAATTTTACACAAACATTTTTCACTCAAAATGTCCACTACAAAATTTGTCACTGTCAAATTTTCACCTCACAAATTTTCACTCTTGAAATGTTTCACTCTTAAAAAATTCAAGCTAAAAATGTTCACTCTAAAAAATTCCAACCCAATTGTTCTCTTGTTAGGTATTAGTGGGGGAGCTAAAACATGATGTTGTTGCAGGTTTTTCATAATAAACGTAGGCCTACTGTTCGTGCAATTAGGGGTTTGATGGGCCTTCACTGAATATCCGGTATGAGCTACTGCACCGTTGGTGCTCTTGGTAACTTTTCATTTTCCATGATTCTCTGTTTTCACACAAAATGACAATTAGCAGATTTCGTTTTCTGTGATGTTATTTTTGTGTGACAGGAGGCCACGTGTTTCGCACAATGCAAGTAAGTTGCCTGTGGCAGCGGTCTAGCTTAACTTCTAGTGCTGCCCGGCTAGTCCAAACTACTGCCCCGCAATACTAGCTGCCACCCCGCTAAAAAAATGATTTCCCAAATATAAATTGCACACGCTAGCCTGTATACCAAACGTGTCTGTTAATGACTTGACCGAATGTTCATGGCAGGAATTCCAAGAAATTTGTTTTCATTTGTATGCCGGGCAGCTAGCTGTGCATATATACCTCGTTGCACACAGGCAAACACTAAAACTCGCAGAATTTCATCGCGCGACCAAAATGTGCTATACCTTGTATGAGGGTTACCAACTCTGATTCTGGTCTGATCGATGAAATAAGTAATAATTTGAGCAACAGTCCTGTATAACAGATTTCATCAATTAAGTAGACTTAGTAGACTGCGCTGGGAGTCTCGGGCAATCTGAAATCCAATTTTTTGTTGTCTACAGATTTGTGATTGCAATTTACGAAAATAATACAAACACTGGCACTTTCCAATTGTATAGACCTGTAGTGATGATAACGTGGCTAATCTGGCAATTCAGTGATTTAAATTTTCTGTTTTTAAAGTAAATAGATAAGTAAATCCGCCTGTTTCGCGATTTCCCGCTGTCACGGTGAAACATCACAAATTCTGTAGTTTTCCGAAACAAATCGGAAAATCTGTTTTTTAGCTCATACCAGTATACTGGTGTGAGCTATTGTCATAGTGCTGCGTCTATTACTCTATCTATCTATCACTCTATATATCCATCTGTCAACAATTGACTTCAAAGTTACCCCATACATACATGCTTCGACTGATTTCGATGAAACTTGGGCACAATGATGAATGAGTAATAGGTCATCAGTGGTGGTCAGAGATTTGTGGTCAGTGGTCATCTAGTGGTCAGTTGGGGTCATTTCATGAAAACATGCAAAATGCTTCTTCTCCCACAGATTTAATGGTACAGAGTTGAGTCTTCGTCATAATTATACTTGAGTAGAGCCTCTGGGGTGTTCATTAGTTTTAGGTCAATGGTCATCCAGTAGTCATTTATGGTCAATTTATGAAATTGGCTAAAATGCTTCTTCTCCTACTGATTCAATGTTACATTGTTGCGAGGTTGTCATAATTATACTTGGGTAGTGCTTCTTTCGGGGTGTTCAGGAATTTGAGGTCAACGGTCATCTAGTGGTCATTTGGGGTCATTTTATAGAAACGGCAAAACTGCTTCTTCTCCTACAGTTTTCATGGTAGAATGTTGAGGGTTTGTCATAATTAGACTTGGATAGTGCTTTGTTCGGGGTGTTCCTAGATTTGAGGTCAACAGTCATCTAGGGGTCATTTTTATAAAATGGCTAAAATGTTTCTTCTACTACAGTTTTCATGGCACAACGTTGGGGGTTGGTCATAATTAGACTTGGGTAGTGCTTCATTTGGGGTGTTCAGGTATTTGAGGTAAATGGGAATCTGGGGGCCAAGGTATTCTAGTGGTCATCTAGTGGTCATTGAGGGTCAAAGTTGTGCCATGCATACATGCTGTTACAGATTTCCATGAAAGTTGGACACAGTGATGAATGGGTGATGGGTCATCATTGGTTGTCAGAGATTTGAGGTCAATGGTCATCTAGTGGTCATTTGGGTTCATTTAATGAAAATGGCCAAAATGCTTCTTCTCCTACAGTTTCCATGGTAGAATGTTGAGGGTTTGTCATAATTAGACTTGGATAGTGCTTCATTCAAGGTTTTCAGAGATCTGAGGTCAAAGGTCATCTAGGGGTCATTTGGGGTCATTTTATGAAAATGGCTAAAATGTTTCTTCTACTAGTTTTTATGGTACAATGTTGGGTGTAAAGGGGTGAACACAATCGTGTGATACGATACAATACGATTCAACATTTTTATTGCAAGGCGAGTCAAATAGTGTTATTTTCAATGGGAGTGAACACACTGCATGCGATCGATACAACATTTTTGTCGCATGGATGTTAAAATATTTTCAACTTTTGTTGTACAACATTTATGTCGCAGTGCGATATAAAATGATTGCCCAATCAGGATTAGCTGACATTACTGGCCTCGACATGAGTATAGAACGCCAAAACTGTAGGTATTCCATGACATATACCCATGCCATTGTAGGCCTTTGCCACATATTTATCGTAGGACATTTTTGTTGCTAGGGTGTGTACAGTCAATCCGACAAAAATGTTGTGTCGCATCGTATCGCACAAGTGTGTTCACCGCTTTAGTCATAATTAGACTTGGGTAGATTTATTAGTATAGTGTTGAGAATTTGTCCTAATTATACTGTGGGAGTGCTCCCTCTGAGGTGGTGAGGAATTTCATGTCAATGGTCATCTAGTGGTCATTTGGGGTCATTTGATGATAACACTCAAAATGCTCCTCCTACAGATTTAATGATACAGTGTTAAAGGTTTGTCTTAATTATACTTGGGTAGTGCTTCCTATGGGGTGTTCAGGAATTTGCGGTCAATGGTCATTAGTGGTCATTTTATGAAAATGCTTCCCCCACAGATTCTATGGCGCAGTGTTCAGTTTGGGTCATAATGATATGTTGGTACAGTAGTGCGTCATTTGGGGTGTTCATAAATTTTGGGTCAAATGTCATGAGATGGGTCATTTGGGTCATTTATAAAAACACTCAAAATGCTTCTTCTCCTACAGATTGAACAGTATTGTGTTGAGGGTTTGTTATGATTATGCATGGGTAGTGCTTCCTTGGGGTTGTTTAGGAATTTGAGGTCTACGGTCATTTAGTAGTCATTTTATGAAAACACTCAAAATGCTTCTCCTCCTACAGATTTATCGGTACATTGTTGAAGGTTTGTCATAATTATACTTGGGCAGTGCTTCCTTCGGGGTGTTCAGGAATTTGATGTCAATGGTCATCTAGTGGTCATTTTGGGGTCAATTTATGAAAATGGCTAAAATGCTTCGTCTCCTACAGATTTATTGGTACAGTGTTGAGAATTTGTCCTAAATATATTGGGGGAGTGCTCCCTCTGAGGTGGTGAGGAATTTGATGTCAATGGTCATCTAGTGGTCATTCGGTGTCATTTGATGATAACACTCAAAATGCTCCTCCTACAGATTCAATGATACAGTGTTAAGGGTTTGTCATGATTATTCTTGGGTAGTGCTTCCTATGGGTAGGGCTATGGGGTGTTCAGGAATTTGCGGTCAATGGTCATTAGTGGTCATTTAATGAAAATGCTTCCCCCACAGATTCTATGGCGCAGTGTTCAGTTTGGGTCATAATGATACGTGGGTACAGTAGTGCATCATTTGGAGTGTTCATAAATTTTGGGTCAAATGTCATGAGGTGGGTCATTTATAAAAACACAAAAACAGCTTCTTCTCCTACAGATTATATGGTACAGTGTGTTGAAGGTTTGTCATAGTGTTTTCTTAGGGTGTTCGAGAATTTGGTGTCAAAGATCATTAGTGGGTCATTGTGGGTCATTTTATGAAAACACTAAAATTCTACAAATTCTATGCTACAGTGTTGAGTATTTGTCATAATGATAGTTAGTTAGGTCTTCATTCAGGGTGCTCATGGATTTTGAGTCAAATGTCATCTGTGGGTTATTGAGGTTGTATATGAAAATACTGGCGCAAAATAATCTGGTATGAGCTTCTGAACCATCGGTTCTCTAGTTCCACGATTTTCTGCGACTGCGGGAAATCGGGGGCCCTATACCTAGGATCAGCATCCTATAGTGGAATGCTGCCCTCACCATATGAACTAAGAAAGCGTCATTCTGAATCTTCTACCGTCGAAGACAAACGTGTGGACTCTCTACAGCAGATTTTGTGCACCCTTTGTTCTTTTATTTTCGTTATTTTCTGTGGTTTGTTTCCGTTGAAGTTAACAACCTCCAGTTGTCTCTAGTTGTTGGGCTCTAGATTTTCGGCCACTGTTTTCCCAGATCTACATCGCCCCTCTCTTACCTTATGTATCTCTCAATTACGCTATGTAAGTCCGCCAAAGACGCAGATTACCACTGGTGAAAGGTAAAAATAGCCAGTAGGGAGCGCCATGCCCCAATCCGACGAATCAGTCCAGAATACCAATCAGATCATTTCTTTTGCCAGCGCTCCTAGTGAATAGATCGTAGTTTATCATTGGTGTTTTCGCGAGTCAGTTTCATGTTTTTTACAATTTTTTCACAATCACAATCTTGGAGGATCTGAATCGGAGGACCTTTTCTGACGAAGATTTAATAAGATTCAATCCTTGTCTGAAAATGTGTTTTTTTTAGGCGTTGTTGTGTTTGGAGATCGTGGGGCTAGGCCTACATGTAGCCTAACATTAGCAGTCGGGGTAGACTGTGTTATGCTAGCACTTGAGCTAGTTGGCGACCAACCTTCAGCCTAGCCTTTTCGCATAGCCTTACATGAGGAGGTAAGTATCGGTGCTCATAGATTCCCAAACCAGTCCTGTTTTGGCCGGGGAAACTTGCAATTGTGTTATGTTTTTCTTTCATTCTTTCATTCTACATGGAAATTAGTCGTTTTCACACGAAATGTCTCATTACTGTGCGTTAATGTGTTGGTATTCTATGTATGCCAAGGTCGCAGAGCAAAAGTACAAAATAGACTAATTCCAGCTTTGAGTAGCAGGCAATTTAAGCAAGTTCGAAATAGCCCTTGATGCCATAAATATTACTGCCCAAAGAATTTTAATCGCAGAGTAATTACAGGTTGTAATTTGGACATCTTTTATAGTACGTACAGTACCAGACCTCAACTTATCAATCCATATAATACAGCACGACTGGTTCTACAATCTATATGTTGCCAACGTAATGACCTTTGCTTTCGTAATCTGTTTACCAAGTACTGTCCATTGTTTGCCATTCTGCATATTGCCCCCTGCTTAGAGCATTTGAGATAACTCAGTTTATTACTTGGTAGTTATACTTTCTTTCCCTATTATTGCAATTAATTATTCGGTTTAATGATTTAAAAGAGATATTAATATTTATTTGTTCAGCAGCTAACATCACTTTGAGTCATTCATTGATTAGTGATCTTATTATTTCCCTCTCCCACAACCGAGATCAATGACACTCCGATACACCACTGAGTCCTGTCTATAAGTTACCAAGTTCCAAGATCATCAAATTTGATGCTTATATCTGGATATATTTTAGAAGTCTGCTTGATGGACATAGAAGTCTCCAGGGTAGGATGTTAGGGATTAACTGGTTCTTTGCTCTGAAGCAATGATCAGCAAACTGGGCTTGTCTCTATGCCACCATAGTTGAGATAGGTGGGATATCTCCATAAATATTAGCTTTGGTTGCTATAATTGCAATTAATTATTCAGTTTAATGATTTGAAGAGATATTAATATTTATTTGTTCAGCAACTAACATTACTTTGAGTCATTCATAAATTAGTGTTCTTCTCTACATCCCTCTCCTGCAACCAGGACCAATAACACTCTGATACACCACTGTAGACCTACAAGTGTCCAAGTCCCAAGTTCTTCAAATTTGATGCCTGAATCTCTTGAAATTATATCTGGATATATTTTTATTAGAGGTCTGCTTGATGGACATAGAAGTCTCCAAAGTAGGATGTCGGGGATTGCTCTAAGCAATGACCAGCAAAATGGGCTCATCTCTGTGCCACCATAGTTGAGATAGCTCCATAAATATTAGCTTCAGTTGGGTGGACTTTTCATTGCAATTTTAAACAAGTTGTGTCAGTAGCATGGTGTATATTATATGCCGTCTTTTCTGACGGCTCTTTCATTGTACATATTTTGCTCCATAAAAAAGCCAAACAGCCTCAAATCTCAACAGAAGTGATTTTGGTTGCTCTAGAGATGTCTGACTGCCATACATGATGTAACTTACAGTAATACATTCCATACTAGTCACCTACTTGTTTGATGTTGAAACCATTTCTGGTGGGTGGTCATTGTCTTGTTAAGGATACATTCAGTCTTTCCTGCATCAGACAGACTTTTGCTGCAGCCTCTTCAAGTGATATAAGTAGGTCTTGTGCAAAAGACAGTACTGTAGCTTGATACCAGTAAGTGCAAGATCATCTGTGTCGTCAAGGTCCGTCAGCTGTAAGACCCTCGGTGTTGATGGTGTCTGCAGTCACCCTAGAGTTTACCAGCTGTTGTGAAAACTCCTTGGTTAGACCATCTAGACTCTGAACAAAAGACATAGATGAAATGAGAGATTTCCAGTATGTGGCCCATGCTGTGTGTGCGTCCATCGCAAGCGGTGATGACCACTGACACCCCTGAAGTTGGTTCAACCTGTCATGCCTCTGTAGATGGCTGATGAGGCCTAACCGGGCACAGAATAGTCTCCCACAAGTCGGGCAGGTGTGAGTAGATACTGGGAACGCTTTTCGCAAATAAACATCAATCTAATGTTGGTGCGCTACCTAAAGGCATGCATTTTGGCACTAGGTAAATGTCAATTGAATATGTGTGGTACTTTTTTCTCATTCAAAATCTGCTAAACATACTATATGCAGTACTGTTCAGCTCAAATGATGTCATGTATGATGTTTTGACCAAGAAACAATTTGACAATTTCAAAAAGTTGTTTCATTGGTAATAAAATTAAAGCTTGTAAATACTTTTCCCATAACTTTGAAATTCATTCTTTATTTTTCTCTTTCTTCATTGCAGGAGGTGATGCCAGGATGTAGAATTACAGTATGCACAATATCCTTCACTCCAAGAACTGAAGTCCACCTCAGGCAATGATATCTGAATCATGGAGGAAGAGGAGAACATTCATAACAGTGAGGGCAGCGAACCTGAGGATGGTTCTTTGGAGGAGACGGGGATGGACTCCCATGTGGCGGCCTATAGAGAATTCATCATCCAGATGGAGCGAGAAAACTCAACCACTCCAGAGGATTATGATTCAAATCCCAAAGTCAATGGGACTGCTAAACGGGGTTTAACCGTTTCCTCTGTGGAAGTCAGCGATGGTGTTCCGCCCCGCACAAACTGGCTCACTTCCCCTCCAAATAGTGATTCCCCAGAAATAATGAGTATCAACTCGGGCAGGAGAAATTCTCATTTTGGGAACAGAGTTGAACCTCTGATTGAGGAACCGAATAGCGAGTCGGAGATGAACTACAGTCCGAACAGGTCGACAGAAACATTTGTCTCCCCAAGGAGGCCTCTGATCACCTCCGAATTTCTTCCTGAGTATGAGCGGAACAACAAAACCAGCAGTCCTGATAGTGGGGTTGAACACGACATGGACTCGAACGGGATCGAGAGACAGTTCTCGAAACCGAGCCTAGGCATGGGGAGCAAGCGGAGGAGAGATGACAACAATTATTGTCGCAGGGTATTCATGAGGAGTTTCAAGGAGAGAGCTTCACAGGAGAATTTTGCCTTATATGGATTATTAACACCGGCATTGTGTGTAGTCCCATCTATCGACGGGGTGAGTTTAAAGGGCCTTTTCCCTAATACCAAATCTGCCAGAGATCTACAGTACTGGTCAGCTTATTGGCTTTATTAACGTTATGTAGCCTATGGCACTTCGACAAATTAAGAATTGCATACATGTGCATCTTAGGATGTGAACATCTCTTGTGGACATGATAAGGGTCTTTGATTAACTTTTTGGCTCAAGCATGGTTCGGATCTGGCCCCCTCCTTCCCCTTGCCACGCAGAGCTCGTCACTGCGAGTTGCGACCACAAATTTTGAGCAGGACGGTACAGAGCTGAGAGGTGCTGGGTCATGACGACACTGCCGGTATTTCGCGAGCAAAGGGGCCAGGCTTCTGCTGTGTTCCAGGCGTTGTCTCCCCAAGTCCCCCTGTGTAATTAGAGCTGTGGACTAAACTGGGTTGAAAGGCTAACAACTGCCATAATTGAAGTCTTTATTTGTGCTGCCACTCTACTTATGCTTGGGTCATATTCATTACCATCGTGTTATGATATGACCATCATTAGAATTAATCAATATTAGTAAATTAGTGTACAGTATGTGTATAGAAGAGGATACACAAACTAATGGACTAATGGACCTTTCTCAAACATTTTTATTTGCAATAATTTGTAAAAATGTTCCAGCATTGAAAAAATCATTGAATTCAAGCAAGGTAACCAATCGACACTTAGTCCAATAATGTACATTATTTTTGATTGTTTCTTGAATCACTTAAAAAATAATAGTTGTATGTTTTACATAATTTGGATGGTATTGTTCTTGGTGGAGATGGAATGCTTAGAGTTAAAAAGACCCAATTATCTTTGCCAACAAGAGATTCTCACACAGGATGCCTAATCCTTCATTGATCAATGTGCTACACTTAACATCAATTGAACTGAAATGAGAGAAAACCCTAACTGTGGTCAACCCGAGGCTATTAGTTATATTAGCACATAGCTTTAACTTAAAACATTCAACCACTGTCAACATTACATGACAAGTTAGGCTTTATTTGAACTATAGTTTCCGCACAATGAACTGACCTCAAGGGTACTTTGTTTTTCCTGTTGCACCATGACTTCCAGGTAGGCCTAAATCATACCATCTCAATATCCACTGTTCTTAACCAATCAATCAGAGCTTTTCATGCTAAGTTCATGACTATAGTGACTACAGTTGGTCTTACTTGCAACTGCTATCCATTTTTGCTGACTATTGATTTTATTAATTCTCTAATCCATACTTGGGGGGTTTGCCATTCATTAGCAAAGCCCAAAGGATTTGCAGTACATAGAACCCAAGATTTTAATTTCCAAAGCAGTGTACGGTGGTGGTTTTTGTCAGGCAACAGGAGTAGGCTGTATAGTTGCTGTAACCATAACTTGTCTTGGAGTGGCAAATATAGATTCATCTGGGGCTGGGGAGGGAGGAAATATGTGAGCATAATCTAGGGTATTTTAAATACTGAAACAGTATATTTTTCCATGATTTCACCTGCCTCCAGATTCAGAAGGCACACCCCTGACTCTTCAACTCTGCTGCCCCTGAGCTGATCTTTAGCATGCCATTTTGTGGGGGGTGTGGGTGGGGGCGTGGAGGGGGGATTATATAGGAAGATAGTCATGTGGTTTTCTTTGTGAAAAATTGATGGAAAAAAAGGATTGACGGGAGGGGGCAGTGGACCCAGGTAGCAAACATCGCCTTAAACATCACCTTAAGCCTTGAGTGGTAGGGTGGTGTAGTGGTATGAGTTGGCACTTTCACTGCAGAGTCCCAGGTTCAAACCCATGTCTGGCTCGTCAAAAAGCTGTTCTACGGTTGTTAATGGTTTCGCTATTTCTGGTTTAGTCCGGCAACTGTACTGCAGTTGTTGATTTCTTTGTGATGGGAGAGCAAGGGAAAAATAGGTTCATTGGTTAGGTTCGGCACGGCTGTCCTGCAGTGATGACGGACAGG
>JAODUJ010255958.1:0-10280 GCA_027564615.1 Psolus chitonoides
AATTATACTTCCTATATGCGAAGCGGTAAAAAAAATCTCTTCAAATACCAAAGTATTATAAGTAAACAAACTCATTGATATATATATATATCAAAAAATCATAATATAATTAATAAAAACGATGTGTTGAATATCTTCATGCCCTGGCTAACGTGGTAAATAAACAAATTTATTTTAAAACAAAAGTGATATGAAAGCTGGCAAATTAATATATAACTTATTGAATGAAGTTAACATCAAAACATGCACATCCTTTCCTCCTTTACATACTTATACTTCCTATATGTGAAGTGGTAAAAAAACAAATCTCTTCAATTACAAAAGAATTACAAAGAAACAATCTCATTGATAGAAACCTATTCAACGAATTTTTACTTCATAATTTATAAAATTATCTTTCATTCATAAAAAAAAGGTGTGATATTATTTGTTCCAAAACTTTAAAATACCGTAACTGTATATCTAAAAGTATGTAGAATAGGTTTTTATTAATGAGTTTGTTTTCTTGTTATACTTTTGTATATGAAAGGACTTGTTTGTTGTCTAACATCTCAAAAACGTTGATGGGATTTTTAGCTCATGATACAGCATTGTTTTTCTCTACAAAATATTTGAAGGTATTCTTTCAATTTCATAAATTGACTGAAATCGTGACTATCGATAATCAACAGCAAACATGACATTTTATCTGTTAAAATCTTAAATGGTTCAAGAAGATATTACGGTGTGAATCAATTATTGAACATACTCCGGGCGGAGTATTAATCTGCTTCTCGGCGAAGGGGCCTGGGAGGAGAGTGTGTCCCCCTCTACATTTGGGACTAGAGTCCCTCTACGTTTTCAGACTAGAGTATTTTTTATTCATTATTATTTTTATATTTGATAATCATAAGCTCACTGCATTACTTAAAAAAAAACCTATTCAATTCGGTCGATTTAAGGTTTTCAAAGTTTAGTTTCCGCAATTAATTAGCGAATTAAGCCAAATTTAAACCGAAACAAAATACAACCCAAATCAATCGATCATAATGATTGTGACATTTTGTAAAACTGTATTGGGTAGACCTACGCCTACTACTTGCAGATTTACAATTAAAGCGAAACTGACAAATATAACAAAAAGCGGGTTTAGATCATCATAACAATATACAGTTTGTAATATATTTCCCTATTTTTTCATTCAAAAAGTCGTTGGTTTACGGGTCATAGTCCAGTGCAATAGTGCATGTTTTGTTTGAATTAGCTTGCATAACAAATTATTCTTTTGATTTTGCTCATTTCTGTACAAATTATATATTTCAGAAAAATACCATGGAGTCTTCTACATTGTTAAGTCAATGCAGGCTTTTTGGAAGACTCTCTTTCACATTGTATATATTCTATTCTAGTGACAAAACAAAATAAACCAAACCAAACCAATATTAAATGATATCATACTGAGAACCCTATATATTATTAGATCATTATATCATGCTGTCATAATTGATAACAATATAATACCTGAAAATACTGAAAAATTAATAATGGTCGTAATTTTGTAACAAATTTTCAAATCCTAAAAACCGATACCATGACTTCGTGTTCAGTTATTATTACCAGTCATAATATATGTTTTAACTTGTTCAATGAATTTGTGGTTTAAAATTGAATTCCTCCAAACTCTTACAAGTTCACTACAGATAATTAAACACTGTATAAATGAACAATTTGGCAAACTCATACTCGGTCAGCAAGGTCACTCAAAAGGCTCGCTATTGTCTTTTATTTATTGGCACAATTGTCTTTTCACACCCCGAGGGCACCACTCATCCACAATTTCATTGACACAATTGCCGTTTCAAGCACAGAGGGCACCACTCATCCCCACTGTTACTGACACAATTGCCTCTTCACACCCGAGGGCATCACTGGAATACTCCAGCATTTACCTTCCCACTAATCGGATCTTTTCAAGTTGAACACCGAGCAAGGCGGCAGTAGCTACCAATTTTTAAGTCTCTGGCTAATTGACTCGGCTGGATTCGAATCCAGACCCCCCTCTCCCCACACCCGGCTGTTTGTCGGAGCCCTGATAGGTTCTAAAGTAACTTGGAAATAAGTTTCGTCCTAAATTCAGACATTACTGTAAAATTATATATAGGTCTATATTACTCGAAAGAAAAGTAACTGACATATTTCTGTGATGGTTGTAAACTGACTCACAAACAAGATTTTCTCTTCTGATTCAAACTAATCACAAATTCACCGCGTTCCTTTGAAGGGACATATATGGTTTGTTTCAGTTACAAAATCACGCCTAAATACAATTTTTTACATGCATGTTTACCTGAACCGCTCAATAATTACGATTTTACTATGTTTGGAGGTATAAACCAAATATAATTGATAGGATTCGACGGGAAATCAGAATGATATCCAATGGCGCCTATCTTTTCAAAAGGCTTCAGGTTGAATCATCAGATTGAATCTGTTATATAGTCAGGGGAGTATCTACGGAAAATAGCGCCCATGACAAGCACCGAAGTTGCGCCTTTATACAAACATCTGACACCCATCGTTTAGATAACTCTACCATACATAGTATCAGCTCAAGACTACAATTTTACCGTATAAGGAACAAAATCATCGGCTTAGTGACGCCCCTTTCAAGTGGTACACATGGCACGTGCCATGCCGGCCGCGTTATTTTTCTTGCAGGACGTATAGGCGAAATTCATTTCTCAGGATTTTTCAAATTCGTTTCAAAATCAGGGTTTCAAAATCGGAAAGAGGGTTAGGGTGGCGTTAGGGGTTATCGAGTGTGGTCTTTCATAATCCGGAGTCAAAACTAGGAGAAAAGACTCAGAAGTTGGTTTTTGAGATCGCATCACATGTTCGGAATCCAGGAATTTTATTCGTTCCAAAGGCCCCCTATTGCCCATACGTCCTGCCAATATAAGTACGCATGCCGGCCATCACCTAGACCGCTGGATACGCCCCTGGTTATAGTAAATCGCACAATAATTTTTGTTAAAACTAGCAACGTTACTGCCTACTCAGTGTGGCGTAGCGCTTTTTTATTAGAAGATGCAGGGCAAAAGGTGAACCCTATGACTGGGCAAAAATTAAGGAAGAGTTGTAAGAGAAAGCTTGTTGATGAACAATTTAAAGGCCTGGAGATTATAGGAGGGAAACAAGAAGATGGGAGAGAATTCCAGAGATGTGAAGTTATAATGACGAAAGAAAAAGAGTGAGAGACAGTTCGAGTAGAAGTAGTACAAACGGCGTACTGATGATTGGTGCGAGTCGACCGGGTTACAGTAATAGGGACAAACAGTGGAGGCATAATATATTTCAGTTCAACAGAGCACCGCCAAGAGAAATAACGGTAGAAGAATGAAAGGGCAGCAACACATCTGCGATGGGCAAGTGTTTGAAGGGAGCGAGTGAGAGAGTCATCTCCAATAAGTCTGACGGCTTTGGACTGGATCTCATCAAGAACATCAATTACAGAAGGAGGGGCATACGCGCTGGCTCGTCAAAGCGAGAGGCCCATGATTAAGGAAGGGCCCCAAAGGCAGAAATCTGATAATATGAAATTGCATAATATCGGACAAAAGTGGCAAAATATTGCGTCTAAAGATCTTGTTAAAAAAATCCTCTAATGGGAGGGGAACACCCCTTAGACCCTCCCTCATGACGGTGATCATAAATGGGGCCAACCTAGCGGCCGCCGAGGGGCCCATGCCTCAGCGTTACGCCACTGTGACTTCTATAAAATGAAAACATTGAAATTGTCGCATAATCTCTTCAGTCAACAGAGTATTTTGTGAGTAGGCTAAAAATCATTAGATGTCATTATTGGGAATACTTTTGGAATAGGCCCACATGAAAGGGATTACAAAACTTTACAGTTTTCTTTTACGATTAAGCCCACCAGCATTGTCTTCCCCTTTAAAAACCTGTGGAAAACAATTAGGCTGGATGACATACTTTTATATTTAAGCAAGTATTAAGCGAATGTACCTAATCGAAGTATCACAAATAATGTAGGTCAAGATGTCGATAAAATAGTCATTTGCAGTTTTTGCTTTCAGTATGACTGGCTTTTAGTTTAAATGAAGAGTGAATGATTATACTGCCACTTCACTAGCAATCGAAAATAAAACCGGTTAAATGTGATCGATCGATTTGACGATAAAAACGTCAGTTTTATATTTGTTCCAATATGGACAATATGCCTTTGCAAAAGATTGGGTAATGGCAGTAAAAATGTGATGGTAATTGTTGCATTTCGGCTGGTCTAAAATATAACTTTATAATATGGGAGGTCTAAAAATGAGGTATGAAATATAACTTTATAACAATGGAGTAGGGACACACGGCAATGGGACTCGCGAGGATCTGCACTGGTAGGCTACTCCAACTTAGGAGTGTTGCACAGTGTCATACTATACCAATTCTTTCAAATTACACATTTATTTTTAACGAGCTTACTGAATTAAAATGTATTTTTTCAAGCGTATAATTCAATAAAGAAAATATTCAAGCATTTATAAAGCATTGTACTAAACCTGTTGAAGCAGGGGACCCTATACCGTAGGCATATATACATGTGATCATCTGTAAGAATTTAGTTCATAACTAACATCTGTACTAATTACTGTTTCATTTTTTGGATGGTTTGAAGCATAGCACAGAAATAGTGGGCATATGGCCAATTAATTTTGTAAAGATCCCAACTACAATCGAACTGCGCATTGCTACCAAATGTCATAGAAAATGTGACAGGAAATGTTTGGAGGAAATCTTTATTTACGGTCGAATTAATTTTTCAGACACTTGGAGGAGCTCAGTGAGATTGTGTGCTATCAAACTGTCATTTCATTTAATTAGTTGTGAAATTATAGAGAATTCAAAATAACTCAGACCTCTGCTCCTCATTTTGGAAGGTTGTGTCATTCTGTGAATAAAAGGGCTGCCTAATATGAAAATATCCCAATTAACATAAATTATATGCACAAACCTTTTAATTAAAAAAATGCAACATTCATAACATTTTCCTGCAGAAGTTTCTTTTTGAGATTGTATGATGATGTTGAATGACAAATAACAACACTGCGAATACATTGAACACTAAACTGAACACCAAAATGTAACAGATATAGAACGCGTATTGGTGTTCTGAACACTTCAGTGTTATATTCCTGAACACTCAGTGTTATATTACTGAACACTTTGAACACGTTAACACGTTAACACTTAGTGTTCTATTCTTGAACACTAAGTGTTCAAGAATAGAACACTAAGTGTTCAGGAATATAACACTAAGTCTTCAGGAATATAACATTAAGTGTTCGGGAATATAACACCAAGTGTTCAGATAATCGTTCAGATAACTGCTAATATAATACTAGATGTTCTGGAATAGAACACTAAGTGTTCAGGAATGACAATATAAGTATACAGTATTTAAACACCAAGTGTTCCAGAATATAACACTAGGTGTACAGAACACCAAGACGCGTTCTATATCTGTTACATTTTGGTTTTCAGTTCTTGAACACATGAATTTGCAGTGAACAATTTCCTATCCTCCGCCAAAGTGCAATCTCACTGAACTCCTTCAAGATAGATTTCTAGGCACATCGCAAAATATACTGACATATCATGCATTGCCGAAAAAAATCAACCGAAAAATAGGAAAAGTGGTAAACCGTGACAAAAAATTGCACCGAAAAAAAAACGTTGCAATGAAAAATTGTGGATTTTGTTGTTTTTGTCAGCTCCGTGAATTGTCTGTCCTCTTGTAGTCTTCTCTGCTTTTGAGAAAAATCAAGAGTACTTATCATGCGTACCGTATACTAGGTGATGGCACTACAGTGGATAATGATGGGGAGTAACTACATCCCAATTTTCATTCTGATATCAACTCTAATCAGGAGTAATGGGCAAAAGAGAAGTGATGAATCTTCGTTTTCGGCCAATCCTCTCGTATTCAAATTTCCTCAAGTCCGTTGAAAGTAACACAACCACCTCCAAGCAACCAATCATGGATCAGCATAGAGATTACCTGATGCAGATTACCAAATACGGGAAATTACCTTGCTGGCAACGGTTCAGGTGGGAATCGTACCCACGCGGTGCACTGGTCTCCGTATTTATAGTCGAATACGCTACGTCGGTAGGCAATCTGCCGTGTACCTAACACATAGTCGAAACCAGTCAGTCGCTCAGACATTTTCTAGTTGAAAATGCAAGTCAAAATTATAGTTTATGACTTTAATTACCCAAAACTTTTGGCGTTTTGGCTCCGTACCGGCTTTATCAATATTCATGGTGTGTTCGTCTAACGCCGAGGTAGCCATGTAAATGGAAAACAAGTTTGTTGTGTTTTCCCCTCGTATTTTTGTTCTGCATGGATTTTGTTTCCTTTTTTAATATGATTATGTCGTATTAATGTGGTGGTATTTTCGTATGTGTGGGTCACGGGAAAAAGTCCGAAATAAGCTATGACAGCTGGTTTAAAACAACTACATTTTTATTCAACTAAGACTTCGATATAAAAAAAAGCTTTGACCACATCTGCTTGATGATTTTATGTATGTTGAAAATAGAAAAAGAAGCAAAATAGTAAATATCAAGGCCTGCCCTTATTATTTTCTTCCAAAAATACGGACGAAAAACACGCTTTTAGCACTTGGATTGAAATTCCTCGAGCAAGAAATTGCTTGTAGAGGGCGACATCCAGCAGAAGATGAAAAGGGTCTAACACATGTACCCACACATACACACACACACACACACACACACACACTCATACGTGCTTTTCGTTACGCCCGAGCACCTCGATTTTCGCAAAAAACTAAGTCCGAAACACACTTGGTGCGCGAGTCCTCGTTTGCCGAAAAGTCCTCCGTCGGAAGAATAGTGTGTTATCAAGTCGAAGTCCTCAGAAGAATAGAGTGCGGTCATACCTCGTCAACATGAATGAACACACAATTTTTTTCAAAAACTTTAGTTCAAAGTATTTCCGAGGACTCACTTGAAATGTACCTATGGGTGTAGAAGGAGCTCTCTCAGATTGTTCTAACGCATTTTCTACCAAGAACCCGATTTTAGGTCCTCGAACGCCAAAAATTTCCTCAGACGATTAGTGTGGCGTCAAGTTCGGGTCCTCGGTCGGATAGTGGGACAAACGCGCGCGCGCGCACACACACACACACACACACACACACAGACGCATACATATACACACACCTCTATACACACATCTCTATATTCACGTGGTGGCGTGGTGCAGTGGTTCGATTGTTCCGCTTGTACTAAAGAGGCCGGGTTCAAATCCCACTCGTGCCTAGATACTTGTTCGTCAAAAGCTGTATTGCAGTTGTTATTGGTCTTGCAATTTCTGGGCTCGTTGCAGTCAGGGTAGTGGGAAGCAATTGAATGTCTGAGTAATTAGGTTCATTTGGATATGTTTCGACACGACTGTTCTACAGTGGTGACGGACAAGTTGCTACCACCTCTCTCATAATTTGGGAAAGTGGCTAAAGGCTGAGAGTTTCACTCATATCCGTCGGATGGGGACGTTAAATGACGGTCCCGGGAGCAGGATGGGCTTGTAATAGTTACTCCGTGATGGTTCCCGTAGCCTTTTGGAGTTCTATACTGAAGACTGAAGGAAGACACGCCTGCCTCGTCCGTCTCTGAACACTATTCGAGAAGAGAAGGCGAGCCGTCGCCGGTATTTATCCGTGATCACATAGCACCAGGGTTCCTCGATGAGCCATACTTGGCTTTCTGAACCCGTAGAACTCTATAAACTCTAATTAAAATGAATTTACACATGCACGCATACACACAAACAGTCAAACACACACTAAAGAATCGAACAAATTGCTATCATTACAATTATGAATGTAGGTCCCTACTTGTGATTTAAGATCATTTTTTATCAATCAACTGAAATAAAAATTATAAAGAAATTAAAAGAAAACATGTAGAATTGTCATGGTATAGCATTCATCACCCTGTGCCATTATCAAACCTCGATAAATGTTTTCGGTCTATGATTTTTATGAAACATTTATGACTGTGGAGATTGTTTGGTAGTGTTTGTCTAAGGGGTACACGAGCCCAACATCTAAAGTAATAACCGATGACAGATTACGGCTCCCAATGCACAACACGAACCCAGTTTCGTGTGGTGCTTCCTCGATGAGACGGCCTATGTATATCTTGACTGCATCGATGATAACCATTGATTTCAAGTCAAATAACTCATTGAGGGAATCGTTTCTCTCATTAATTCAACTATTAACTTACTCTTTCTTCTTTTTCTCGTTTCTTTCATATAATCTGTCCCTATCCCCTGGCATCATTTCTCGACACATCTCCGACATACACGGATCATATATATTTATACATCTCTCGGTGCTGGATGGGGTGTTCACAGCTTCAAATCGAAGCGGTACCGGGATAAATTGAGGGAGCAGATCAAGGCCCTTGAGAACCTACTACCGGTCGATAAGGCAACCCTGCACAGAAAGCTCGATAGCCAGACAGTGTTCAGGCTAGCAATCTCATACTTTCGGATTCAAAATTTCTTGCGGGGTAAGTGTATTCACCAATAATTATTTGAAAATATTTTATATTGTATGTGGTTTGATGATCGTTCATCCATGAAATACAAAATCTGGTATTGGAATGAATTCAAGTGCACTGGCAATTAGCCCTCCAGACGGACTCGATTTACTATGGCACCGGTTGCATATGTGAACTACGAATATACGTTCAAACCTGCTACGAAAACTTAACTGGTAAGTGGCGTTTAGTAACTTTGTGTAATCCTTCCCAATGAAAACAATTTTCAAAAATATTAACATAGCCGTGCAAAATCTGGTTTAAATCGATTAAATTACCCAAGATGTGAAACAACAAAGCTATTGTTTGTAGGTACCGGGTCCGAGTGATCAGACAAAACCGGTCATTCCGAAGATTTGCAAGGGGGATGGAAACAAGATTTTTTGACAATGAATTTTTAGTCTGACGGGATTGTCAATAAATTAATAAAGGGCATCATGAGAAGAACATCTTCACCAAATATCAGCCAAAAATGTTTTTGCTTTCCAACTATATATTCGAACTTAAATATGCATGCCCACTTTAAAATGGAATCCTTATTCTTTTCTCTATAATTCGTTCCAAAATATTATTTTACGACCAGGAAGCATCAATTGAAATCAAACGAATGTTATTAAATCTTTGCATATTGCAGTTTCCGTAATTTAGACAGTGTAAAATGTTATGGAAATTATAGATCAAGAAAACAAATAAATGCATTAGGCTACAATCCTGCTACTAGGTTTCTGTGACGTCACAATTTGACTTACTCAAGTCGGTTTTCATTAATCTCAAGCATACATTGCAGCCCCCGTCTCTGAGCTCCAAACACGGACAACTCGGGATCGATATAAGCTTTTTCAATAGATTCTTGGGAAGATGTTTCCCATACACTTTTGCTTCATATTACATCATGAGCTTGGGGTTTCATTTTCCGTTAAGCAATGCTAAGTACTGCCGTAGCGTACACTTGGTGTTCGGTATATAGCAATCACTTTAGTAGTGCACTCCGAAAAGGAAATTTGCTCCTGCATTGTAAAGAAATGTGCACTGCATTAATAGAGGTCTTGCATATGATGTCACCCGTGTGCAAGCAGCGCCCTCTCGGGGGAAAATGTAAACATTACCGTAGCGTAGAGGGTGCGGACTGTCTACACACAATACAATGCATGTACGTTCGGACTTCGCGCGCATAGGTTACTTTGTTTACATTTGTCCCCCGGGAGGGCGCTGTCTGCTCGCTCATGTGACGTCAATGCAAGCCCTCTATAAAGAATCTCGAGGAGTTTGTGGGCTGCCGAATTGTCATCCCGGCTAATCCAAAAATAATTACTCCTGCGTGAAAGAGAATGAAAAATTAGTAATTACTCAGGTCTGTGATCTTTATTTTGAAAACTAACGCCATTAAATGAAGAGCGGAGCTGTTAAACACAGGCCTAGCCTAATTAACATTAATTGTCTGCCCACTCTTTGGAATTTCAAAGAATGCAACTTCCATATCTTTTTCATACAGCAATATGTCCTGGACGTAAAGCCCTTTTGGGGATTTTCTAATGAAATTGAGTGATCCTTCCAACAAATCTATCTATCTTGGTGGCCGTTCCGTACTAGTCAGCACATTAGCCTTGTTACTATACCTCGCCAACTATCTCTCTCATATTCGTTCTCAGTTAGTG
>JAODUJ010256069.1:0-10280 GCA_027564615.1 Psolus chitonoides
AAAGTGTAAGCAAAAAGGTCAGTAATATTATAATAATTTCAACTAACAAGGTGATGGGTACCCAGAAGGGAGCACAGCTTCTCGAGTCCTTATCAACAAACACATCAACAATTACAAAAAAACATACGAGCAATGTGGAGAATAAAATTGAAACACAGTTGGGCATTTAGTTTTGTAACTGAGATTTCAAGAACATTTTGAAAAGACGTAAACATTTTTTATTGACAATGTTGGAAGGTTGAACTATTCCGAAGGGAAACACCACAAGATCCGATTTGAATTTTATTGATATTGGTTCTACAGAGAAGGAACATGGAGATTGTTATAGTGCTATGAAGTCCACAAAAGTTATCGGTTGGAGTATAGGATTAGTGTGTACTGTAAACATGTGAAATATTCTACTACCGGAACCGGTCAAGTCTTTCAAACGACACAGTAGATAGACCAAAATTGTATAAGGGAATATCTGGATAATGATTCTCAAAGTCCGCTCCATATAGCCAGGGGCGGCGATTTGTTCTCGATATTGGGGCGGGGACATTGATAATTTTCCAGAACGCTTAGCGCACTAGGCCTGGGGTACAAGGGGAAGCCCTGTCTGCCTCTTGGAGTCCACTGGCCAAGTGGTTGAAGTATCGGCATCGGTCTTGTAGTCAGGAGGTCCAGACTTCACAGGGTCTGATTTTTACAGTCGTCCGGTCGCCCGAGAGATGACTACCAAATATTGTCGGACTACCAAATATTGCTAAAACTCAGGTGCGAGGTTGTAAGTTTGTAAGTTTTTTAAGCCTTCGATAAACCCCTTTGACTTAGTGTGGGGTCGAGTTGGTTATACTCTTGATTCCATACACACTGCGTCAATGTGGTCGCCGCCACATGTACTTAAGTCGATAGGGAAATTTACACGCTAAGTCAATGCGGAAATTAACACGCTAAGTCAATGGTGTGGGTGTCCGTGTATCGAATAGCGGAAAACGATCGTGACGATCAATTTTGATTTTTTTCTACCGCTAAGGAATACGATCAAACCAAACGCCAGAGATCGTTTCAGAAGTCTTGGCTTGATCACCAAGACTTCAAAGCATTGCTTCGGTAAGATGCCGATGCAAAACTTATGTTTTGTGAGAGTGGGGGCTGGGCCGCTACACTTGTTGCTAACGAGTTAGTGGGACTCCTACCTCATTTTTGGCAGGACAACCAGATTTCAGAAAATGGTAGTCCTTTGGCCAACCATGCAAAACTCTTTAAAATCCCACACTGGTATGAGAAACTGCACCTTTGTTGTTCCAGTTTTATCTTGTTGAACTATTTCACAGAGAAAAATTGATAATCCAACCAAATTTTCGCAGAAACCAATCATTCAGGGATGCAAGTTATCCGTTTTTTCAGAGAATTGAATGAATTCTCCGTTTTTTTGGCGTACTGAAAAAGTAGGGAAAATTTGATCAAGAAAAATATGTGCCGCACATGTTGGTCCAAATAGCGCTGCAAACTTGGTCCAATTATGGTCTCTGTACTGTGTAAATTGAATATGTGCCGCACAAGCCTGGTACAGAATAGCACCGTCTCCGTATTGTACTGTGGATCTGACATGGCGAAATTGCTACAAGTACATTAGTCTAACTCCATCTAAAACTGCGAGTGCTGTAATGTTATGCCAGCTTCAAATCAGAATAGAGAATACATCGCACTGCGACGGTACTATCGTCGTGTCTGATAACGTTCAACAGGACAAATAAAATTTCTGTTTAACTGCCAGTGATGCGGTCTTTTTTTCATTAGACAGATAGAACAGAGGTGAAAAGCGAAAATTCGCGGGGGAAATGCCCGAGAAGGGCTATTTGTGATCGCATTTGAAAGTAAGGTTGTTCTTAGTCAGGACTTAGCTGCATCGTAACTAGGCAGCATGTGGTACCCTAACGTTAGGATACTGTGTACAGTATAGGTGTAGGCTAAACATTGTTGTGTATGGCCTAAGTTAGGCTATGTAAGCCCCTTAACTTATTTATTGGACGGATGTAATGGAGGTGAACGGCAGAAATTAGCGTAAGAAACACAATGTTGCATGAGAAGGGCTATATGATCGTGTTCGAAAGTAAGATTGTGAAGTAAATTTTATACAATAATTTGGTGGCAAAAGTAGCATATGGCAGTCTAAATAAAATGGATGAAAAATTACCCAAAAAATGGTATTTGCTGGAGCTTGAGCATAATCCAAGTCATAAAATTGATAGCACTATTTTGCAACTAAGCTCCCTTCTGGGAGCAATAATTTTCTAAATGGGACACCTTCTCCCCTCAAGTGTTCACAAGTACTTTGAAATATCTTTTTTTGGAGCCCACTTACATCCCTGACCATTAAATATCGGAAATGATAAAAGCATTATTGGGACATTTCTGATTTTGCAATTAAAAAAATGCCCCCCCCCCCCAAAAAAAAACAATGCATCAATCCAATGATCATTGGATCCCCAATGAAAAGTCATGTATCAATTGAGCCCTAATAAAACAGAAATCATATCTTATCCTGGAGAATATTCTTAAAGAAACTCCTTGATGTTCTCTTGCAGGATGAGAAATATGAGCCGTATTTCAATGCGACTGCAACAAAGTTCTTCCCTGAAGACGGTATATCCTTCGGTCATTATCCATACGTTCTAGGTACCGATAGGGATCAACAGGCCAAGTTTCTCAACCCAATTGTTGCGGTCCAGTTCTCGATCGAACCCAACCGTAAAGTGAGAATCGTATGCAGGCCATTCTTCGGCAACAACGAACCACTCAGGGGTATCTACGAGTCGGACCAGCCAACAGAATTTGCGGTAGAATTTTTCATCGATGACACCCGCGAGGAGCAGTAACCCAGGATCAATAATTAAGGTTTTCCCGAATATAAAAAATGATCAGATGACGGTTGCATGCATCGTTTGAGCAACAGGTCAAGCAGTTATAATTCCATGGGGTGCACAATGGATCACTTTCGACATGAAATCACTCACGATTACCCAATTGACTTTAATCAAGTCACATAGTTTCATTGTCTTATCATAATGATACCTACTCTACCTTTTGAATGTCGGCCATAAAATTGTATTCAGAAATGAGGCAAATTTACAGAAAGCTTTCACTGTAGGGGAGGCACAGAGGCAAGGCAAGGATTAGAGGTAATGTTTTCAGCCCTATGCTCAGTATTTTCTTAAGTTTTAATGAAAATAAAATTAACCATTTATACTAGCTGAAAGGCTGAAAGCATTATTTTTTATACTTCAAACCTGCCAGTGAGTGCAACTCTTATGCAATTGATTGATATAAAAGATGTTCTTCATTTTCGGAGGACAATTCCTAATATCTTAGATATATCATGAAATTTTGATTCCATGGTAAAAGAAAGAAAGAAAGAATATTCATTTTCCAATTGACATGTTGATCTCTTTGATGAGGATCCATCGTCCCTATGGGGTATGTGGTCGTGCTAACCCCCTCTGTCTGTAAGACATGACAACATCGCATGTGTTCGGCTGTGAGATGTTCAAAAATGAACGAAATCTGAGATATTGCACTGAAATCTTATGAGTGATGCCTGTTCAGTAAATAACATTTTTAGCAGAGAAGTGATTTGAAATTGATATTTGCATCATGTAGCCCAATATCTCAGATTTATCTCTATTTATTTCTATCCACAGGGCAATAGAAATTGTCTATGTATGAATGAGTGACTCTTCCTGTCATACACCCCTTTCATTATTGGTATCCTAACACACAATTCATATGTGGAGAACAGAGCCTATGCTCTGATATGGTTACTAAATGTGTGTTGTATTTTGTAGCTGAAGTAAGATTCTAATCCATGTTTTTTTGCTGTGAACATACAGTGTGTTTGTCGTTATCCTTATGGGCCAATTTATGCAACGACACATGGGGCAACTGAATTATAGTCCCGTAACATTAATAAATGCGGAAGAATTTCCTGGAGCTGGATTGAAAAATGTAGAACTCATTTTCTGAGGAGGCTTCTTCTGTGTATGTTACCGCACAAAATTGTCTCCATCTTTTTCCAAGTGCTGTGTGCTGACTGGATTTGGAGGCAAAGTTGAGAAGTCCATTGCCAAGGTGTAGAGGAACATTCCTCAAAAAAAGTTGAAAAAAAGAAGAAAAAATGGTTTATGAGAAAAGTGATTTACAAATGCTATAAAACATTGTGTTGATGAAAACAGCATCATAATGAGATGTTGTACATGTGTTTACAAATTTTTACCTTGTACAGAAAATTTGAATCGGTCCCATGTAGGGCGAGAAGAACAATGATTATATATATATATGTGCATTCTTGAAGGAAACCGTGCACAAATAGAGGGCGATGTTTGCTTCGACTTTGTGTCGTTGAATGAGGGCTGAGAGGAGATGAGTTAAAGCTTATATATGTGGTTTGAATTTCAATCTGGAGATGACAACCAACATAGAAGGATGTGTTTTGGCCCTTCAAAAGACCATTGCTCAATCGTGGTTTAGAGTAACCCTTCCCAAACGATGGGTTCCAACCCAGAAGCGGGGTGGCCATGATTTAGTGGTGGGTCGTGTGGTGGCAGCACTAAAGTTGTATCGTATGCGAATGGGTCATGACTGTGTTCAAGAAACCATTACATGGGTCCCAATGAAAGGGTTTGGGAACTCCGTTTCAGAGCCGGCTGAATAACGAAAGCTAAAATATGCTCAAAGTTGATATCATAGTTTTAACCTGACCGTCAATTTGCCTGCTACCCTCAGTTGCTGTGAACATATGGAACAGAGGAAGAGTTAAATATCAGCCCATGGATGCAACTCTAGCACTAGTGTCTTTTATAGTATCCTTTAAGCAAGTGAAAGTTTGAATCATTAATTTGTTACTTTTAAGACGGTTTCACTTTTCATGTACCAGGGGGGTGGGGTGGAGTATGTCAGGTTATTTAGAGTTGGTTATCATTTTTAAATTTAATTCACAGGAGAGAGATTTTGTCCTATTATTTTGGTTGAAGGTTTTCAAGTAATTAATGTGATGTGTGCACAAATATTCAGCCAAAATGGGAGATTTAAAAGAAATATGCAGATACTTCATCCAATATGTACAGAACTGATACAGCCATGGAGTGATGTGGGCCTTGTGATAATAGGTGAACAATGTGATGTCATCAGGGCCCTGTTCACATTTGCGTTCTTCGCATGAAGCAGGCATGTACCTTGCAGAGTACTGGACCATGAAATTTTGACCGATTATTCAAAGAAATCATTCCTTGTTGAATGTGGACATGGCCCGATCGTTTCAAAGACATCACTTTTGACGTGGACCAGAATTTTATTTTGTAAGGTTGAATCTTTTGTCATTTGTATAACTGTCAAAAACAATTCATTACCACATGACATTGGTCAGAACCGAACAATACTTCATCTTGGAATCATTGTTCGTTCTTTCTGAAGCATTGTATAAAGGGATGGATAAGTTTGATTGTGCCATGGAAATCTATAGATCGTATAGAGTGCTGTCAGTTGACATACATAATAATACACAAGTGAAGAATGCATTTTGAGATGCCTAGGGGCAAACCGTACATTTTCAATTTTCCAATGAATGTCCGTTTTCAACACTGTTTACAGAGAATTTGAAATTTGTGTTGTAGTTAACCACATAACCAGAATTGCCATTAGTAAGAGGAATGGTATGTTTTGCTCGGTTGCTTGAGGTGTTTTGCCCCATTGCTTCAGGTGTGTTGTCCTTACAAGCTCATTTTGTAACTTCATTCAATGTGACATGTGTGCATTCTAGTGATAACTAATTAGATATGATTTCAGTGGATTGATTGTACAGAGTGTTATATTCTTAGTTCTATAGAGGTTGTGATCACACCAAAGAAGCCCCTATAGGTCACTAGACTGATGTCATCTAGCACACTTGTATTTAAAAAAAAAGTGAAGTCATGCACTTTGTAGTCCTAGGGGCGAAGTGCATAGACCACAAACTATTTTGCAACCAGATACCGGACTTTGATGTAGTTTCCAAGTTTACAAATACTGCTATTTTTTGGCTTCACTTGCTGTTCACATGTACACATTCTAAGGATCTATATGAATTCTATGTGGTTATACCATAATGTATATTTCGGTCTGTGGTTTATCGAACCAAATGTCATATATATTTTTATATATGATTAGTATATAGTTATATATGGTGAATTTCACAGTTTCCAACTAGTATTCATGTCATATTTTACTAGGGAGTTATATTTAGACAAATTAATTCTATCAATAATTTTACTTTTTTTCCATCTGTTTCCCCCTCCCATATCTCCCTTTTATTTGAAACCATGTATCTTTTTATCTTTCAAATAAATAGTTTAGGTCCATGTTATAAGAGTCAGTATTTTTGGGACTACATCGGTTGGTGGGGGAGACCTATTTATATCGGTTTACGGTATTTACGGGATCTTACAATTTTTCGTCTTTTCAAACAAATATCAACGTTAGAGAAGATGGGTCATTTGGTGGAGGAGCAAATTAACTCCTGAATTTGGACAAAGAGGGAAATTCTTTTCAGGAGGGAACAACAGAAGGTGCAAGACTGTTAACAATTATGTCCATATTGGACATGCTAAGTCATACATTGTTCAGGGTATCGTTTTACCCTCACACACAAGTGATGTGTGTGTATGAATACATAATTTAGAGAGGGACCACTCAGGTTAAGGTTGTACTTTATAACGTTGCAACCTCAAAAACATCAATACAGTGTTGATCATTCACTTGAACCCCAACAAAAAATCCTGTTAAAAATGTCATGCAATATATAATAAAACTATGCACACTGTGTGATATGGCTGGTTGATAATTGATATGTAATTGTCTAACTAGCCTTATAAAATATAATGATAAGGGAGCAAAGTATTTTTGGGGATGCCCTGAAAATGGATTTCCAACTAATTTGCTGAGAATTTGCTTAATGGGTGCATTATTATTGGTATCACTGTGATCTGGTTTGCATACTGAATATTCATAAAGCCACACAATGTGATCGGTGTACGACTAAGATGGAGGGCTAAAGGGGAAGCGATGAATCTGATTTGGTGGAATTTGTCTTTATTGGGCAGACCCTCCTGGATTGGATTATTTGGTTTCAACTTGTAGCAGTAGCCAAATGGTAAGGCTCAAGTTGGTACACCATTAAAGTGAATGTTATTGAATTCTTCTGCAGTGTTTTGTCACTGATCGATCTGCAGAAAGCTTCCCATAATTGCCTATTTATTTATGTCAAGTTCCTGGGGAGAAATTAGTGTTTATTTCGTCCTTATTTTTCATCTTTGTAAAATCATCATTTTGTGTAAATGCCCTCCACAGATTCTCCAGTGTTCTGGTCATGCAGTGCTGTCATCCCCACCCACCCTGTCCACTCGTGAATCGTGTGAAGTCTGCAGGTTGAATAAAGAATAGAAAATTATAATTTTTTATGAAATTAGAAAAAGGGCCAGACTACCTGGAAGCCTGCACACTATGCTATTAGGCCTAACGGACAAACTATATGAGATATTTCAGAACGGCCAAGTATTTGAACAGCGTAATCCCTTCTCTAGAAAGCATTTCAAAACGGTATCTTATGTAGGCCACTTCAAATTTCATCAGAATTTTGTTCAGCCAAAACTAAAGCAATGGCTGACCAGTTTGGCAGTTCCCTAGCAAATTTTGACAAGAGATAATAATGGCCGGCATGGTGTGTTAAGACTTCCAAGTTTATTGTTCTGCAGGCCCATGGTTTCTTTAATACTTTGGTTAAATCATTACAATTTAAATAAAATCTCATGATTAAGTGTTTAAAACTTTTTATCATATTTTGGCTCCCTCACTCTCAACTTCTGTGGACATGCTTTGTATGGAATAGTTAAAGAAAATTGTGGCCAGACTTGGATAAATGTTGATCAATCAATCGACGGATGATGACATTTTTTGGCCATTTCCACCATGACTGACTGGGGTGGCCAAACTGCAGCCCTTGGGCCAACTGCGACCCTGCGGCAATCTCTAATGTGGCCTGCGGCAATCTCATATGCGGACTGTTGCAATCTCTAATGCGTTATGCAGAAATCACTTATGCAGCCTGTGAAACCCTTGTGAAGTATTTCCTTCAGAGAAGTTTTCTTCTCCCGAGCCAATGTTGGCTCATGTGGGGCAGTGCCTAAATCCGGTTTCATGACGTGAAGCGGTCAAGAGTTGGAAACTCCCCCAGAATGGGACGTCAGTCCATCCCTGGATAACCCCTAGAGCCGAAGCTAGTACCCATTTTCAGCTGGTTGCACTGGAGCAGGCAGAGTGAAGTGTCTTGCTCAAGAGTACGCAGCACCCAGGGAGGACTAGGACTCTCAACTCGATCAAGAGTCCAAAGCTCTACCGACTGAGCTACTGCGCCCCCTAACCCACGTGAAGAAAATAAATCATAGAGAAAACTGAGTTGCTTGTAGTGTGTGTCCTGCCAAAGAATTGGTAATAGGCAATGTTGCCCTTGGACTGAAAAAGGTTGGCCACCCCTGCTTTTATGACGTTAGGGAGCTTTCGAACCGCGGTTTGCTACCACAAATTTTCTATAATAATAATAATAAAAGAGACTTGCTAATGCAGAAAGCCTCTAGACACTTTACAGACCAAAATACTAGAGAAACAGACGAAATACAAAAGACACAGCAACTGGAGATAAAGGACGGCTTTTCCCAGCCAGATTATTGGAAAGCCTAAAGCTACTGGAAATTTTGGTTGTTTTAAATGCAATATTTGTCATCTGCCATTGCAACAAAACTGAGCTGATATGACATGCAAAGTTCCACGGTAAGTTGAGAGGGAGGAGACGCGAAGTATCTGTCGGTAGTGTAAAGTCTACAATGGTAATACTGTTGGCGTGTGTCGGTACACATTGTTACTATTTGAAGAAATACCATTGATGTTTTGACCCTGAGATTGTTTTAAACGCAACACTTATAAGCAATACATTTACCGTTAATAAAAAATCTTGTCGTCTTTTTTCTCAAATCCTTCATCTACCTTGGAAATGAAATTTCACAGAATATACAATTATTTACTTAAACAGTATATGCCCACACCTCTTGATGGGAAACAATAATTGTGGTTTGAAATCTATAAACAATATCAATTAGAATGTGATAACACTTGAAAAAATTGATCTTTTGTGGACTTGACAAAAATTGCTTTTCGGTTACTTGTCTGAGGCAAAAGGAATCTATGCAGTCATGCTTGTGTGTGCGTGTGTGTGTGACTGAACACGATAAGTGAATGATGCAAGGTCTGACCCCCGTCATACATGGTAGGTAGATTATTCTTGGTGAGTACATTGTCCCTATTGTCTTTGGTGGAGGTCAAAGGTTATCTGAGGTCTACAGTCAAACACTGAAATCTTTGTAAGTAGCATAACATGACATTGCAAACTTCAATTAAGCTCGCATTTGGTTGTGTGTGTTGATCATAGTTTGTACCTATCGATATTAGTGGAGGTCAAAGGTCATCGGAGGTCAACAGCATCAAACACTGAAAATCTCAAAAGCAGGGTAACTTGATAGGGCAGACTTCAATTGAGCTCGCACTTGGTATGTGTGTTCATCATATTTCGTACCTGATCCCTATTTATTTTGGTGAAGGTCAAAGGTGATCTGGGGTCAACAGCAGTCAAACACTGAAATCTGTGTAAGCAGCATTACTCGACATGGGAAACTTTGATGAAGCTCGCATTTGGTTGTGTGTGTTGATTGTAGCTTGTACCTATCGATTTTGGTGGTCTGAAGTCAACAGCAGTCAAACATTGAACATCTCATAAGCATGTGAACTTGATAGGGCAGACTTCAATTGAGCTCACACTTTGTGGTATGTGTCTTCATCATAGTTTTGTACCTGGTCCCCATTGATTTTGGTGGCGGTCAAAGGTCATCTGGGGTTAACAGCAGTCAAACACTGAAATCTGTAAGCAACATAACTTGACATGACAAAGATCAATTAAGCTCATAGTTTATACCTGATCCCTAGGTCATCAGAGGTCAAACAACAAAAACCATAACTGGATAGGGAAAATTGAGATCATTGGTACGTGTGTTCATATAGTTAGTACGTGGTGTACATGGTTTCACAATTTCTGGCTTAGTCTGACAGCTGTTCTGCAGGTGTTGATTTCGTTGTGATGGGAGTGCAAGGGAAAAATAGGTTCATTGGTTAGGTTCGGCACGGCTGTCCTGCAGTGATGACGGACAGGTTGCTACCACCTC